>PVKH010014467.1:0-16468 GCA_004027955.1 Chaetophractus vellerosus
GGCCCTGTATTGTATCATTTTGAGTCACTTCTCATTTCTTTCTGTATATATATTTCATATATTTTCTTTGTGGTTACCATGGGGCTAAAATTTAAAATCCCAAGTCTATAACAATCATGCATGACTTGATACAAACTTAACTTCAATAGCATATGCATGCTCTGTTCTTGTGCCCTTCCATACCCCATCTTTTTGTTGTACTCTTTACAAATTATAGTTTTATACATTTTATTTAAAAACTATAGATTTAACATTATTTTTATGCATTTGCATTTTAGGACTTGTAAGAAGTAAAAAGTGAAGGCACATACAAAAAATACACTATAGTACAATAGTGTTGCATTTATAATTAACCATATTATACTGGAATTTATAGTTAAACTTTCCCAGAGGTTTTTATTTTTTCATGCCACTTTGATCCTCTGTCATGTGTGCCTTTCCTTTCAGTTTTAAGACCTCCCTTTAGCATTGCTTGTAGGACAGGCCTAAGGCTGACAAACTCCCTTAGCTTTTGTTTATTTAGGAATATCTTAATCTCCCCCTCATTTTTGGAAGTTAATTTCACCAGATATGGAATTCTTGATTGGCAATTGTTTGTCCTACTGCCCTTGTGCCTGCATGGTTTCTGATGAGAAATCATCATTTAATCTTATTGGGACTCCCTTGTACATAACACATGGTGTTTCTCTTATAGCTCTCAGAACTCTCTTCTTGTTCCTGGCATTTGACATCCATTTACAAAAGCAACTGAAAGAATCAAACACTTAGGAATAAATTTAATTGAGAATATAAAGTACTTATATGCAGAAAGCTAGAAAATTTTGCTAAAGAAATCAATTAAAATCTAAATATATGGAAAGACATTCCATGTTCTTGGTTTGGAAGACTAAATATTGTTAAGATGTTAATTATTGGCAAAATGATTCAACATAATCCCAATTAAAGTTTCAGCAGCCTTCTTTGAAGAAATGGAAAAAACAATCATCAAATTCAGATGCAAGGGTAAGGGGCCCCGAATAGCCAAAACCGTTTTGAAAAAGAAGAATGAAGTTGGAAGACACATTTCCTGATTTTAAAACTTATTAGAAATCTACAGTAATCAAAACAGCATTGTACTGGCACAAGGACAGGTATATAGACCAAAGGAATTGAATTGGGAGTTCAGAAATAAACCCTCACATTTTTGGCCAACTGATTTTTGATAACAGTGTCAAGTCCACTCAATTGGGAAAGAATAGTCTCTTTAACAAATGGTTCTGGGAAAACTGGATACTTATATGCATAAGAACAAAGGAAGACCCTATATCACATTATAAACAAAAATTAATGCAAAATGGATGAAAGCCCTAAATATAACAGCCAAGAAGATAAAATTCCTAGAAGAAAACATAAGGAAGCATCTTCAGGACCTTGTGTTAGGCAATGATTTCCTAGACTTTACACCAAAAGCATAAGCAACAAAAGAAAAAAAAGATAAATGAAACTTCACCAAAATTAAAAACTTTTGTGTATTAAAAGGCTTTATCAAAAAGCAAAAAGACAACCTAAAGAATGGGAGAAAATATTTAGAAAACACATAACTGCTAAAAGTTTAAAATTCAGAATATGTAAAGAAATCCCTAAACTCAATAACAAAAAGAAAACCCAATTTAAAAATGCACAAAAGACTTGAATAGACATTTCTTCATAGAAGATATACACATGTCAATTAAACAGATGAAAATTTGCTCAACATTAGTAGCTGTTCAGAAAACGCAAATCAAAACCACAATGATATACCATTTCACACCCACTAGAATAGCTGTTTAAAAATACAAAATAACAAGTGTTGGAGAAGATGTAGAGAAATTGGAAAACTTGCTCATTGTTGGTGGAAATGTAAAGTGGTAAAGCCCCTGTGGGAAACATTTTGGCAGCACCTCAGAAATTTGAGTATAGAATTACCATATGACCTGGCAATCCCACTTCTAGGTATATACTCATAAGAACCAAAAGCCCCTGCTTAAGTGGATTTTTGCATTCTGATCTTCATAGTAGCTTTATTTACAATTGTCAAAAGATGAAATCAAGTCAAGTATCCATCGAATGATGAATGTATAAAAATAATGCAGTACATACATGCAACAGAATTTTTAAGCCATGAGAAGGACGTTCTGATACATGTGACAACATGGATGAACCTTGTAGATAAAACGTTGAGTGAAATAAACCATATACAAAAGGACAAATAGTGTATGATCTCACTGATATGAGATGATTAGAATAAGCAAATTCATAGTCGAAACCAGAATACAGGTTACCAGGGGGCTGGGTGGGGGTAGGTAATGGGGAGTTAATGCTTAATTGGTACAGAATTTCTGTCTGGGATGATGGAAAAAGTTTTGTATTGGATGGTGGTGAGGCACAGGATTGTGAATGTAATTAACACCATTGAATTTTATATTTGAATGTGCTTAAAAAGAGACATTTTAAGTTGTTTGTGTGTTACTAGAATAAAATTTAATAAAAATCACGAAACTGTACAAAACAGTGAACTGTAATGTAAACTATGGACTATAGTTAATAATACATTTATAATAATATCATTTCATCAATTGTAACAAAGGTACCATACTAATGCAAAATGTTAATAATGGAGGTTTTATGGGAACTCTATTTCCTGCATGATTTTTATGTAAACCTACAACTTTTCTGATAAAAATAAATAAATAAATCTTCCTAACTCCTCCAGTTACCTTCAATCCTCTTCTTGTAAACTTCTTGAAAGAGTTCTAGTATACAGCAAATCTACCTCCTCAGCTTTTCTTTTGTTATTGTTTTAAAATACAAATATTCTTTCAGGTTCATGTATAAATTTTATTTAGTATTTTGAATAGTCAATATGTATAAAATTCAGAGATTTAAATGGACTATGAAGAGTTCATCTCTCCCATTCTTGCCCTCTAGCCACCCTATGTCCCTTCCTTGCAGGCAATTATTATCTGTTTTTTGCTTGTTTGTTTATTTTGTATATGCTTCCAGAGATATTTTATATATAAGCAAGTAAATACTTATATAGGTTCTTTTTTCTACTTATTTTAATAAATGATAACACAGTTTGCACACTGCATCACTACTTTCTCTCTTTGCTTAATATACTTTGAAGATTTTTTCATATTAGCACATAGAAAATTGCCTTAATCATTTTAACAACTGGAAAGTATTCCATTATACAGATGTACATAATTTATTTCACTTGTTTTCTATAGGGAGATATTTATGTTGTTTTCAATATTTACTTACATACAAAGCTACAATGAATAACTTTGAACTTACATACATTGGTTTACCTAACTGCAAATAAATTTATAGAATAAATTCTTAGTATTGGTATCACTAGACTACCAATCTGTTCAAAACTTATTGATCAGCCTTTATTTCACCAGTTTCACTGAAATAGCTCTTTTCAAGGTCACATGAAATTCCAAGGTGATTCTAGTCCTCATATAACCCCTTGTAGCTTTGGACACAGCTGACTGTTACTTCTTTCTTAAAATGCTTTGTTCTTTTGGCTTCCATGACTTCACATCCTCCTGGATATCCCCCTACTGCCATGACTGCTCATTTTCTATTGCCTTTTCTGACTTCTAATCTTTTCAATGTCCTTATTTTGAACAGTTCTTGGGCTCTCTTCCTAGCTTGATCTTTTAACTACATCCTCTCCTTAATCTCATAAAAGTCCTTTGTTCTAAATACTAGTTACACACTGATGACTTGCACATTTTTATTTCCAACTCTGATTTTCTCTTGAGTGCTGACTCCACTGCCCTTGTGACTCCTTCCCCTGGATATCTAACTGACTACTCAAAAAACTTAACTATTCCTCCCTAATCTTCCTCATAGCAGTTGGGGCCAACTCCATTCTCCCAGTTGCTCCTGCCAGAAATCTAATATAAGCCTTGATTCTTTCCTTTCCTTCTGTTAGCAACCACATCTAAGCCATCATCAAGTTATTTCATCTTTTCTCCTAATATATCCAGGATGTTGCACTGCTATTACCTAGTTAAAGACTAGAAACTCTAGTAGCTTCCTGAAAGTCTTCATGCTTAAACTTTTGTCTATCAACATCTAGTCACACAACAGCAAGAGAGATCTTTGTAAAATACTTCCCTGCTGAAAATGCTTTAAAGGCTTCCCATTGTACAAAGAAGAGAACTGAAACTCTGTACCTTCAGTTAAAAGCCACACAGAATCTGGCTGCTGCCCACCTCTCTGACCAGAGCTTGTTTCACTCTGTTCTGTGCCTCATTTGCACTGATGTGTTATTTTTTTATTTCTTAAACTCTCTAAACCTCTTTGTGTTCCAGGACCTTCTCACTTTTGCTTCCTTTGCCTAGAACACTCTTTCCTCAGATCTTCAGATAGCTGGCTTTTTCTAATCCCTTAGGGCTCAACTCACATGCTATTTCCTCAGAGAAATCCCCTGGACACTCTAATCAACAGTGCAAGGTGTCGGTGACGGGGTGATGTATGTGAGCCCTGCATGATGATAATATGCATGCTTGCTTTGTAAGTTTACAATGCTTACTATATACTTTTTTATGTGTGTTCACGAATGAATGATATACTTCAATACAATTTTTTAATGAAAAAGTCACTCTAATTCTATACGATTTATTTATCTAATTACCCATTTAAACTTTTCTTCAAGGAATTTATCTGAAATCCTTTAATTCTTTCTTTATTATGTCTCTTTTCACTGGACTATCAGCTCCATGGAGGTTGGCTATCTAATTCACCACTTTATCCCTAGGACCTGGTACAGTACCTGACACAAATTGGTTTTCAATCAATATTTGTTGAGTGAATGAATAGGAAGAAAGTGGAGCAACATTTGGAAGGAGCTGATGAGACTATATCATATAACTGTCCATGTAATCCATGTTAGATAAAGAAAGAAGGTAGGTGGCAGGCAGGTTAGGAGGTTTGAGTTGGACTGAGAGTATTGAACTTGGACCCATTCAGGCTGAAGAAGTGGGCAGAGAGAAAAGGAAAGGTATGAGGAAGCTAAAAGAAAAATGGGTGATTATAGCAACTGGAATATTCTAGTTAGAAATTTCCAATGTAGAGCAGGTTCTTGGTTATTCAGGATTCCAAGGCAGCTGCAGCCTCTCATTTGCAACACTTGCTCAACCTACAATTACTTCTGAGAGAAGGAAACACAACCAAGGGACTGGAGAGGATACTAGATAAGTATTTTAATACTTGCCGTATACTCATTGATATAATATTGTCCTATTTATGTTCATTCCTAAACTCCTAAAGGACATTTCTCCTTATACCTTTTCAAGTGGAAGTAATAATTTCTGTTTTAGATGCCAATTTTGAGTTTCCCTACTATACCTCAAGGGTTCTTCACTTTTAGAGCAGAAATTGGTGTTTCTTGCCTGTCTGGTTTAAAGCTGAGGAAATGGAAAAGCAAGGTTTCCCATATCAAGACACAGGGCTGTGATTCTATGCAGGATCATTACAGATGCTTCCCTAGGGAGCTCTGGACTCCATTACTTAAAGATTAATAGTACTTTCAGTTAGTTGCTATCTGGAGACCACGCACTGAATCTTGTTTACTCTGCCTCAGACAGCATCCCTTCTACCTCCTAACCTGTCTGCCATACCCCCTTCTTTCCTTATCCACTTAAGTTAATATTGAAAAAAAGAGAATCCAGCTATGGCTTTTCAAAGATTACAATGTCTTTGTTGTTATACATTAGCCATATATTACTAGTGTATTAGAAAGTGTCCTTCAAAAATCCTTTAAATGGTTCATTAATAGTTAAACAAATTTAAAAGGGACCATATTTACTAGATATGAATATTTAAACTATCATTCCTTTCATATTCATTTATGAGGTAAGTAATTTTTGGAAGTCTTTGAAAAAAGATATGCATCCAATTTTAAATTAAAAACAAAATATTTCATAAGAAAGGTGTGTTGTACTATTTTTATTAGCAGCTTTATGGCAGTCGTTATATATGAACATTCTGCCTAAGAACTTTATAAAAGTAGTCAAGTAATACATTTATATAAAAATAAGAAAAGTGCCTTCACAAATGTGCTGTCATTCAATCCCAGTCATCTATAAAACTTGGGTTATGAAGCAAGGAGGCAAAAATTACATTATTCTTTAAAGTCTTCATTCATACAAATATATTGTATATTGTTGAAGAATACCAAGCTCTGCATATGTCTTAAGTCCATTATCCTTAGTTGACCCTTGAATAAATGATTCATACTAACAAAAAAAGGGTGTTAAAAATATACTAAAATTTCTTGGATAAAATAAGTAAGTTATTTTTCATACCTGGAAACTCCTGAGGACTAGGCAAGTATTTATTCTAGAAATATCTGACTTTGTTCCTTAATGGACAATCTCTCCAAAGCATAGAAAACCACTTCTCATTGGAAACAGTGAATAACAACTGTAATTATCAAGACTGACCTTGAAACAGATTTACTGGAGTGGGAAGCGGAGCGGACAAGAACTACATTTTCCTTGTAGGAGACAGAGTGGTGATACTTGTACTTACTTCTGAGTCCGGGGAGGATTATAGAAAGAGGGGAGAAGGAGGAACAGTACTTCTAAGTGAGAACAAACGGCAGAGCCTAGTCTTTCTCGGGTTTCCTTTGGCTGTTGACACACCTATTCCAAATAGTGAAAGACAGCGCAGAATCAAGTCCACCTTCCCCAACAAACACACAGAAAAACGTAGTAAAGCAAACTTAAGCATCACTAAATTGTTGATTACCAAGTGAAATTTCAAAGACTTGTAAAGGAAATCAGAGTAAATCTATTTTGAATGTTTCACTTTTCTGTTTTTTTTTTTCTCCCGCATAACACATCCACTAAAATTTAATCAAACTGCAGCGATTACATAGATTCCCAGAAAAGGAGGGGGAAGACGCCACCTGCTTATGTCATCTAAAAGGTTCACTTAAATCAGCTTAACTATGTTACAGTCGTCCAGGTGTCTGCGAAGCACTTTACATCCAAGGAAACAAGGTCTTCTCCAAAGGTTTCTGCCAGGGTGCGCGGCATCGCATGTTCAGTCCCCATCCAATGCCCTATCTGGGGCTGTTTTGTGTAAACGGAAATAACCCCAAAACTAAATCCAGCATTTGAGGCACCCAAAATATCAATCTCGGTATACTTTCTAGCTGCACAGATGCGGCTCTCGCAGTCCCCTAGGGAACACCAAACCTGCTTATTCATCACTTAGGATGAATCCCCACTCTGCTGGCAGCTTAAAACCTCGCTCCTTTCCTCAGAAGAAGGCGCCTTCACTGGGCTGGACCTCCAGCAACCTAGACACGTTGCGGCCGCGAGGTGCAAGCGCCCTCCTGCCCCTTTATCTCAGTGGTTCATACCCGCTGGAAATCAAGTTGGAAAACTGCAAGAGATTTGCGAGCAATGGCTCCTCCTGTCTTCCCACATTTCTCGGTTCGTTTCCCTGAATCTGCCCTAGATCCCACCGAAGGATGGATTCAAGGACTTTTCCCGTCCCTCCGGCCCCGGATTCTGGCCCATACATGCCTCCAGCCTAGTGGCTTCCCAAGGCAGGAAGCGCCGGGAGCCTGCGCCCTAAGATAGGAGTCGCCTACACAGACTGTCATCCCTCGTCCTTGGGCAAGAACCGGGCCCCACTCTCTCAGCCAGGACCACCTGCCCCGCCCAGGACCACGCCTGCTCCCCCGCAACTTCGCCCCGGGAAACAGAGGTGGAGGGCGGAGTGAGAAATGACAATTAGGAATGCTAGGGTTGCTCCTCCGCCCTAAAGAAGTGTCGGACCAGGAATTAGGCGCCAGCCCCGCAGGACTTCGTAGCTCTCCCTAGGAGAACAGGTTCTGAACTGGGGGCTCCTCCACTCTCCTTCCCCTGCTGCGCGCCAGCCGGGGATGCCACGCGCTCTCCGCTGCTAGGCGCAGATCCGCAAACTCACCCCGAGCGCTATCCCGCAGCCTTCCGGAGCGGGAGAAGTGCTCCCCAGGCCCGGGACGCGGGCGGGCAGGGGCTGCCATGCGGACCGTGGCCGCTGCCGGGCGGAGAGCTGCACGTCTCGGCTGCTTTCGGGTCTGCGGAGCCGGGTGCGCGCTGCGGAACTCGGGCACCGCGCCCGGGAGAGTCTGGAGCGCCGGGCAGGCGTGCGCTCCGGGCTCCCCACCGCGCCTAAAGCCCCTGTCTTCTTGCTTTCACCTCTTCCTTCCTTCAACACCCCTTTCTCTTCTTGTTTCTCTCACTTTTCCGCCTCCCTCTCTCCTCTCACTTCTCTCCTCAGTCTCCTCCCTCCCCTTCCACTGATGCGTGGAGGAGGAGGGCGGGAGAAGGGGGCAGGGAGAAGTCCCGTCTCCTTAACCTGAGTGATACCTTGGAGATGATCTGTTCATGGAATCTGGAAATGAAGTGAACAACATTTCTGAAAACATCTGAAATAAAATTACTTAAGAATCCTTTTCCTTTTCATCCTTCTATCTCCTGTCCGTGGCTCTTTTTGCCCCTGGTTGCGGGGTGGGGGGGAGGGGAGGGGGGTTGGGAATGAGGTGGCATCAGAGAAGGAAAGCGACATCTTTGGAAGTGGGCTCTTGAACCAGCCATTGATTGAGTCTAAAAATCAATTTATCCCCAATTTCACAAACGAAAAAGAACTGGGGTTGAGATTGGGGGTGAGAGCAAAAGGATTATAAGACAGGGCAATGGGTCAGAGTTTATCCACAGCTTTATTCTGAAGTATTCTAAGTGTTTTACTCTGGAGATGCCTTAGAATACATTTCCAGTGTTCTCATCTGACCTTGACCTTGAGAGAGAAAATCGACCTTACTCTTCTTGGCGTTAAATCTCTTTCCAGATCAACGTTTTACAGTCCTATAAACAGAATTCTTTCAGCTGCAGCCTATCAGGAACTCCCCAAACCTGAGTTGAGGTACCCTAGAAATTTGAGTGTTTCTTGGAGAGTGGCATTTTGCCAGCACTGGACTGGGTCTCTAAAGCTGTCAGGGATGGTGATAGACTATTTTGCACTGTCTCGGCAGTCCACAGGCTGACCCACTCAGGATTGTATTGCAACCTGGGTTTGAGTGTCTCAAATCCACCATAGAGGAACTCCGGTCACTGAGAGATCTTTTCTGTATGCTCTCTGGCCTCCCAATACTTTCTGCCATCAAAAAACCATCTTATATTAATCTTCCTTATAGATTAGATCTGTATTTCCCAGCCCATCTTCCTTCCATAGGTGATGTCCTTTTTCTGAGGCATCATATATTTAAATGAGGTACTGCATGTAAAACACTATAATGCTTGGCACTTAGCTGGTATTCAGTAAATATTAGCTGAATTACTATGGGTAATGACTTCAGATTATCATTAGCATTTATTTCATGTTCTCATTCTCTCACATAATTCTTAAACTTCAATTCCTTGTGCCATGATTTGCACTGTTCCAACCCTTGTCTCCTATAAATATATGATATGTGGATATGACTTCTCATTTAGGCAAGCATAATGAAGAGAAAGCCAAGATTTATAACTTTTGTAATAGAACAAAGTAATTTCCCCAGAAGATATGATATTGACCACCTTGATTTTACACTTATACTCAGGGTAAATTGTAACACACCTTGTACATGACAGCCTTTGAGAGAAGCCAAGGTTTTGTCATCTAAACAGAGCAGATTAGAAGAGTTTCCTGCAATGACAGTGCAAAGAGGGCAGGTTGTTCACAGAGATTCAGAAGATACTCTAAGGAAGTCCATATCTAGCAAACGTTCTTCTGTTTAATAGTGGTAACAGGGGGGTATGATTAGTGCAATAGCATTGACTGAAATCTGGAGAGCTGAAGACCTCTCTACTTATGGATGTTTACAAGATGACATGATTGGACTTGAGTAGTTGAGGTGAACCATTCAATAGAACATCTGGGAAGTAGATTATATTAAGTGAAAGTGTAAGGAAGACCCTACCTATGAATGCAGAAGGTACCTAAAATTTCAGAAGTGTCTGCTATTGCTACTGCAACAAACAAATTTGCTAAGGTTTCAGTAATGAAAACGCACCTGCATTCTGCAGCAGGACGTTGCACCCTCAGGTATTCAATTTGCTATTCAGTGCACAGATGCCTAAAGCGGCAGGCAGGACACAGATGCACTCAGTAAGATTTTCTCTGAGTGACTCTAGGGGATGTTATAGATTAAACAATGAAGGCTGCTTCTTTAGATATCTTACTACATTTTAGAAGCCAAAATCTCAGTGACCAAGAGGCCAGAATCTCAGACAGTGTTCAAGTTCATTTCTCTTAAGTTGTTTGTAATGAATTGAGTTATCACAATCAAGTTCTTCCTGAAAGCTGAGCTGAAAGATTCAGAAAGTGTCAATGCTTAAGGGTTTTTTTCGTTTTTCATCTTGAATATGTGGAATGAGGGACATGAGTATCAATAAGTCTATTTCTTGAGCTTTTGCCAGAGATGAGATTTTCATCTGAGGACAAATTGCACTATTTTGATAATATTGTTTTCAAGTTAGGACTAAGTTGAAACTCTCTTTTTCCTTTCAATTAAGCTTACTGCACTGCTAAGATAACTGTAAAAGCCAGCCATACAGTGCAAAATTAAGGAAAAGGCTCAGAAGCAGTAAAAAGTTGTAAGCAGTGTAGAAACAATTAAGACAAATAGTGTAGGCCTAAATAATGCAGTTTCCTTTGGTTTCTTTTTTCCATGAGTTATTTGATTAACTACAGAAGAGTAACTTGATCTCATATACCTCATAAATAAAATTCACTGACTCATTCCATGATATCAAAAGGTCAGTTTTTAAGAGATTTATTTTAAGTACCTTTTCTCCCCCCACTTAAAAAAAAAATTACTGTAGAGTGAAATGACCATCCATAATGAAAACAAAAGCAAGTAAGTAACCCCTCTGTTACAGTTTGATGTAATTATGAATTCCAAAAATTGATACTGAATCATGCTTGTAAATTGATCTGTTCATCTGGGCATGATTGGGTTGTGATTAGGGCGTTGACTGGGCCAGGTCAGTAGGGCGTTGAGCCCCGCCCCTTGGTGGGTGTGGTCTCAAGTATAAAGGCAAGGTCAGAGACAGAGGGAGCAGATTTGAGAAAAAGATTTTTGAGAAGCAGTTTTGAGGTTGGAGAGGATGCCCCAGGAAGAGAGAAATGAGCCATTTACCTGATAGCCTACAGCTGACCTTGTGGAGGAAGCAGAAGAGCTAAGCCCGGAGAGAAATGCAGCCCTGGAAAGAGAGGAACCCACGAAGCCTAAACCCTGGCAAACATGGGCAGCTGTCTTGCTCCAACACGTGACAATGGACTTTGGTGAGGGAAGAAATGTATGCTTGGTGGCCTGGTAACTGTAAGCTTCTATCCCAAATAAATACCCTTTATAAAAACCAACCAATTATTGGTATATTGCAAAGGTACCCCTTTGGATGACTAATACACCCTCCTTGTGTTTATAGGAAAAAATTTTATTTATTTTTTCATAATTATCCAGATTGACTTGAGTGTTCATTATATTCAGCAGAAAATTGTTCAGTTCTCCTTTTGGGAGGAAAGTCAGATATGGAGGTATAAAGATACTGAATAATATAATTTAATAGTTCCATAATATGCAGGGAGAAGACTGGATTGTAAATAATCCCTATTTTAAGTTGTTGATGCCTATTTACTTGTGAGTAGAAGATATGCTTAGATCAGTCTCTACCTAGGGAATACTATTATATTTAAAGCACAAACAGAAAATCAGGTCCATAATTTAGCTGGGTTGTTTAATATAAATCACTAAAATTTTCATTCTAGTACCTAAACTCAAAACTTCTCTTTAAACTGCTTCACAATATGATATGACAGAAGGGCCACTGGATGAAAAGGTTCCAGGTCTGTCATTATGGAACAATCCAACCTTGGGTGAATTGTTAGCTCATCTCTAAAATTGGGGGAGGGTACTGAACAAAAATGAACACCAGTACTGAAATGATGTTTGTATCTGTTGCCACACTATTCTTTGAAAGATTGTAGCAGGGTGTGTTGCACACTATAATGTATAATATGTCTGAGAAAAAGACTTGAAGACTGTTTTCTTGGTTTCCCAGAGCTGCTATGACAAATACTACACAATGGGTTGGCTTAACAATAGGATTGGCTTATGGTTTGGAGTACTATAAATCTAAAATCAAGGCATCAGCAAAGACACTTTCTCCCCGAAGTCAGTAGCATTCTGTTTCTGGCTTGCCACAGTCCTTGGAGTTCATTGGTTTGCATCTCTGTCTCTTGTTACATGGCATTCTCTTTCCTTGTGTCTGCTCTTCAGATTTCTGCTGACTTCTGGCTTCTCCCTGTGGCTTTCTCTTTATAAGGCTTCCATAATACAGATTAAGTCCCACCATGATTCTGTTGGCCGAATCTTAACATAATAATGTGTTTAAAAGGTCTTATTTACAAATAAATTCTCACAGGAATGTCGATTAAGATTAAGAACATGCCTTTCATTGGGGTTCATGATTCAGTCTGTCACAACTGGGTAAAACAGATGAATTAAAAAGGAGGAAATTACCAAGTCTACTATGATGGTATAATGGAAAAACAGCAATTAATCAAATTCAGTTAAAACATGTGGTAATAACTTTAAGCTACTATATAATCAAATGCTCCAGTTAAAAATCCCAGTTATCTCAAAAGCTAGTCGATACTTATATATTCATGTCTCAACAATTTTTATGCCATTCTCAGTTATATTATAACACTATTTTATCTAAAACCTATTTTATATTAGTCTTAATATTTTCAATACTTTCACAATTTCTCATTTATTCTGCATTTGGGAAGGCAACAGTGAAATTGAAGCTATATTGTGAATTCACGTGCAAACTAGGCATAAAGATCATGAAAAAGTCCTACATTAAATTGAACTAACTTGGCTCTTAATTTCATCAATCCACTAACGGGTTTGGTGACTTTAAGGAGGATGGACCATTGTGCCAGGCCCTTGATATAGATCATTGTACTTATGAACCTTTTCTTTTGAAATTGAAACTTATCCTAGTATTATATGTTGCCTAAGAGTTACCTCCTGAAGGCCTCCTTGTTGCTAAAATGTGGCCTCTTTCTAAGCCAAACTCAGCACATAAATGCACTACCTTCCCCCTAGTGTAACATGACTCCCAGGGATGAGACTCCCTGGCATTGAGGGATAATTACCAAGTGCCAACTGGCAATGCATCTGGATTAAGACCTTGACCATAGGGGGAAATGGTATATACAAATGTGTTCTTATGGCTAAGAGATTTCAAAATGAGTCAGGAGGTCATTCCAGAGGTTACATTTATGCACGTCTTAGCAGGATCTCATTGACTGCCACAGTATATATTTTCTCAAATAGCGAGGATCCTGAGGGCTCTAGAGACATCCAGAATGTATAGGTAGGGCAGATAGCTCAGTAGTCTGCCAGTGGGCCTTACCTTGGAACTTATGGTCCCCAGTATGACAGAGCTGGACTCATTTGTGGTTTCCCTACACATGGCTCTTCTGCCCCTTCTATTGGAACCTATAGTTAGTACTACACTTGATAGTTGTATGTCCAAGAGACTTAAATCTTAGGGCTTTCCATGTGCCAGTCAGGCCCTGAATCTCAGCAGATTTGCAACATCTACTCTCCAGTTCACTGGACTCACCCAGGACAACTATAAAAGGAGGTGATGATGGACAACGCCCATCCCAAGGAACAGACAGTGTGTAACTGCAAGCATGAGAGTTCCATCCATCTGCCCCATGGGATTTAAGACTCCTCACATGGGATCACCATCCCTAAATCCTCAGGGTTGGGGATGAACAATGGACTAAAGCAGACTTACTATTATTCTATTATAGACTTCTTGTTATTCTAACAATGGAAGAACTTTTATCATTGATGTGGAGGCAGTGGCCACTGGAGGTTGTGAGGGGAGGGAGAGGGAAAAATAGGTGTAATATGGGAGAATTTTCAGGATGTTGGAATTGTCCTGCATGATGTTGCAATGATGGATAAAGGTCATTATATATTTTGCCATAACTTACAAAATTGCACGGGACAGAGTGTAAACTATAATGTAAAGTATAATCCACGGTTAGTAGCAATGATTCTATATGTGTTCATCAATTATAACAAATGTACCATACTAATGAATGATGTTGTTAATGTGGGAAAGCATGGGAGGGGGGCGTTTGGGACTCCCCTATATTTTTTATGTCATATTTATGTAATCTAAACCTTCTTTAAAATAAATAAATAAATAAATAAATAAAGGTATTTATTTTCTCCCAATTTCAGCTTCCAAAAATTTAATATGGAAATAACTACAATTCTATCTATCTCCAAATGTTACCCTGAGTATACTAGGATATAGTATATGAACTTTCATAGAAAGGGTAAGGCATTACACAGTATAAGATCAAATTTACATGAAGAAAGTGAGCAATGAAATCAGAACAAAAACCATGTTTTGATACTTAATAAGATATATTTGGGTTTGTTAATCTTTTGATGAGACTCTTGTAGTGTCAATACATACAAATCAAATTTTAAAGTGGGAAAACTTTATAGATATGAATTTGCAACTGTACAGCTTCTGGACAGCCAGATTGGATGATTTGCATGCATTTGTGCCTGGGAGTACACAACCAGTTGGAACACCCTATAGCAATATTGAAAAAAGAAAAAAAACAAAACAATATATGGGTAAATGGTTTATTAGGATTTCCTCTTATCCTCACAAAATGGAAGCAAAGAGTTCAATTAGTCCAAGTTGCTCACTTTATGGGTAAGAAAACCAAGGCTCAAAGAGTTCATAATTTGTCACAGGTCATAGTTCTTTAAAATCAGAGTTGGGACTATGAATTCTAAAGCAGCCCTTACCCATTATACTTCATTGCCACAATTAACAAAATGTGCTATACATATTTTCTGGTAATATTTTTTTGTTTTCCATCTATGTGTTTTCAGTATCTTTGGCAGATTGAGTTGTGTATACCCCAGAAGAAAACGTGCTCTTAATCTTAATCCATTCCTGTGGGTGTGAACCCACTGTCAATTGGATGTCTAAAAGATGTTATTTTATTTAAGGTGTGCCTAACAGAATAAGGATGGGTCTTAATCTTGTGACTGGAGGCCTCATAAAGAGAATACCACGCAGAAGGGCCAGAAGCTGGAAGTCAACAGTAACCCCGAAGAGAAAGGAGACGACATTGTCATGTGCATTAACATGTGACAGGGAAAGCCAAGGAACCCAAGCATCTCCTGCAGCCCACACTAGAATGTCACAGTGAAAGGGGAAAAAGCAATACCTTGTTGATACCTTGATTTTGGACTTTCTCCTAGCCTCAAAACCATGTGGCAATAAATTCCCATTGTTTAAACCAACCCATTGTTTGGTATTTATCTTAGCAGCATGGGAAACTAAGACAGTGCCTATTTTCATATTTATTTCTAAAAGTGATGTGGCTTTATGGACATAACTGTTGGCTATATCTACACAGATGTAGTTATATATATAATACCAATGAAAACAAAGATGCTTTTGAAAAATCAAGGTAAAACTCTATACTGGATCAATGCCAGTTCTTAATCAGTATATGTAAAACAGACTCTAATGTAATTAATATCTGCTCTTGGAATTTTACTAGGACAAAAAAGAAGACTCAAGTGCTCAATAAATAATAAAATTATACAAAAATGTCAGTATTGAGGAGATTGATTAATATGTGTCTTTGATGGAAAACAAATTGTAATTATTTTAAAAATAATATGTTTATTGCATCTGTATATGTGTGCTCCTTATGAATGTGAAATGAAACTAATTAATTAATAACTTGGTAAAACTGTTTTTATCATTGCTTAATTAAGTGCACTTCTTAAAGGCTTTTAATACAATTTGTTCAAAGCTCCATACCAATTCTGTAACCGTTTAAAATGCCTTCATAATATTAGCCCAAATTTGAAAATAGAAAGCCTGATGCAGCTGTAGATAAATCAGAGTAAAATGCACATAGTAAAACTGAGAGTTTTACTATGGGCATTTGATGAAGCAGACAATTTCTTTGAAATTGGATCCAAATATAAGACTTTTTGCTTTCAATGGGAGAAAAATTTCTCAACATATTACAGTTATAAATTTTCCTTATAGTTACTTAAAAATCACATGTATTTACGTATGTAATAGTATTAGAAGATGCTCAGTAGTTTTTTTAAATCTATGCATGAATAACTATTTCAGGTGTACATCTTTAACTTTTATGATAAATGAAACCTATTAGCTGCTATTTTCCAAAAATGGCATGTACTGAATGGCAGAAGTTATTTCATGCCTTGCGCAGTGTGCTATATGAAATAGTTCTCCTTTTTCTTCTTTTACCATCACGCAGTTTTTCATATTGGATATAGTTGTCTTTAAAT
>PVKH010014468.1:0-16474 GCA_004027955.1 Chaetophractus vellerosus
CTGGTGAAAGGCAAGCTGGCCCACTCAGGAGTGCTGGCTCACCCGGAGAGCTGGCTCACTCAGGAGTGCTGGCTTGCGCGGAGAGCTGGCGCAGCAAGATGACACAATGTAAAGAGACACAGAGGAGAGACAATAAAAGACGCAGCAGACCAGGGAGCTGAGGTGGCACAAGAGATTGAGCGCCTCTCTCCACTCCGGAGGGTCCCAGGATTGGTTCCCGGTGCCCTCCAAAGAGAAGACAAGCAGGCACAGAAGAACACACAGAGAGCAGACAGTGAGCGCAAAACAACGGGGGGCGGGCAGAGAAAAAAAGTCTTTAAAAACAAAACAAAAAAACCACTCAGTCTCTTTCCTCCTCCCCATCCCCACGCATGGAGTTATGTATCTCATTACACATTTCATTACATAAGCAATGAGAGGGACTTTTCACATCTTGTTTAAGAGCAGACGTCCCCGGTGAGAACCCTACCAACGCTACTTTCTAGGTGTGTGACTTTGGGCTAGTTCCACGATCTCCCTGGATGTCAGTGTCCTCGACTGTATAAACGTCAGTACTCATCTTACTGGGTGGAGAGTAAATGAGGTTATCTAGCTGAAGTGCTTAGCACCGTTTTTGGCATGTAGGAAGCACTCAATACATCTTAGCAATTATTCTCCTTACTATTACTGCGATGTGCTATATCCCATCACTCTCCTGCCTGAAATTCTTCATCTCACCTTCTGCATTGCCCACACCTGCAGTCCAGACCACTTATTGTGGCACATGATGTTCTCTCTGACATGATCCCCACCCCCTACTTATATCTTGTTTCCAACATTCTTTCTTTCAAAAAAAAAAAAAAGAAACCTCATGAAAACTTTACACTCCAAAAGTACCCACCTGCCAAAAAGTCTCTGAACTTATGACGCTAATTCATCCTTGAATGTCTGTACCCGTGAGTAACTTTGCCAGGAATGTCTGTCATCATTTTGTTTTCTAAATCTTGTCCACAGCTCCCCCATCTGTGTTGACTTTTGTAATGCTTCAATCAGGACAACTGCTTTCCTTGGGGGTGGTTATGCACCCAGGACACATGGCCATCTGATGGAGTCCCCTGGTGCTGACAATATTGTTCACTAATCTACCTTCTCTGCTATGAGCTACCTGAGGATAGAAAGAATTTCATTTTCCTTTCTATCCCTGGTGTCCAGCACAGTGCCTGCTACAGAGTTGATGCAGAATAAAATGTGTTGAACTTCATAGGAAACACTGAAAATGAATGTTGGCCGTATCAAGGGCATGGGACAAGGTGGATGGTGTTGGTCGTGGATGTTTGCAGGAATAAGCCAAGAAGGTTTCCAGAAGAGGTGAATTTTGAGCTGATTCAAGGTCTCCTTCATGGGGGCTGGTGCCATTTGGGGCCTGGTACCAGGAACCTCAGTCCCTACTTAGAAAGAAAGGAATGGGTTATATCCTTACCTAATCTCCATACCCTATCTATGCTCCACCACTACCCCTTTGCTCATGCCTAAAGCCTGTGAGTCACCTGGATTGCTCCTTCCCTCTCACTCCCCTGTGCAATCAAACACAAAGCCATAGATTTTCACTTCTCAAATATTCCCCCAATCTGTCCACTTCTCTTTATCTTCACTTCCACCATCCCAGCCCAAGCTACCATTGCCCTTTGCCTGGATTCTTGCAATAACTTCCTAACTGTCATGTCTGCATTTATTCTAGGGTCCTGTATCAGTTAGAATTAGGCTAGAATGTGAGTAACAGAGACTCAGAATTATAAATTTAAGTCTGTAGGTGAGCAGTTCAGGACAGGCATGGCAGCTCTGCTCCCTGGCATTGTGAGGCACCAAGGCACTTTTTAATTTAATGCTCTGCCATTTTTACCTTGCTGACTCATGAACCAAGATGGCTGCTGCAGCTTCAGCTATTATGTCTGCAGTCCAGCCAGCTGGAAGGAGGAAGGGGTAGAATAAATGCATGTGCCTTCTCTTTAAGGACAGTTCTGGAGAGTGTACTCACCACTTCCACTCACATTCCATTGAACAAAACTTAGTTGTTTGACCACACCTAGATGCAAGAGGTACTTGGGCTGGAGTCATGTGCCCATTGAAAACCAGGGGCACTGAGGAAGAAGGGAGAGTGGTGGTATTGGTGGAACAGTTAGTGGTTTCTGTTATTACTGGTTTTGGTTACAAAGCTCTACAATAAATTCATCATTTTACTCATCTGCTATAAACCCTTCAAAGGCTTTCAGATTATCTCAGGACAAAGTTCAAAATCTTAACATGGCCTACTAGATTCTTTATGACCATATCCTACTTCTTTTGCTTCAAATCACCTCTGCTTTCCCTTCCCCCTCATGCTCTATCTTCTCTCTCCCCTTTGGGCCTTTGCAAATACTACTCCTGATTTAGAGCAGATGCTTTCTTTGCCCCACATCATATCTTTTTGGCAGTGCCCCCCCCCCAATTTCATCAGAGCTATCATGGATGCTTCCATGCCTCCTATTATTGTCCCATCTCAAACATGGGTTTTAAAGCTGTAAAAAACACTCAGCCTACGTTCATTAAAGAAGGATAGGGTAGTTACATCATCATGAGTACCATTAGAAGACAAGAGTCAATGAACAATTGGCCCATCCTCTGCACTTTAGGGAAATGATTTTAAGGTTTGCGCTACATGATTTTTCAGAGGGTCCCCAGTGGACTGAGCTCCAGTTGTCCACAGTGTAACTAACTCAACCAGGCACCCTTCATTGGTTTTTCCTCCTTCCTTTCTCACTCCCCTACATCTTTACTTTGATTTCCTAGGATCATATCCCAAGTAACTATCTGCACCCATGACCTTATCTCAACTTCACCTTTTAAGAGAACCCCAACTAAGAGAGTGATACTAGAAGTGGCCCTAGAAGGCAGATCCTCTGCATGGGATTCTGGAACTGGATCACTTTGCTGTCAGATGGTAATAAGGACTCCAGGTGGTAAGTCGGGGTGTGACAACCTCTGATCTCTTACCTGGTGGATTGGGTGAAATTAACTTTGAGAACAGACAATGCAGAAAACCAGGCCCAGGACTTAATGATAAGGAAGGTAGAATTGCAAAAGAGACTGAACATGCAACCTCTGTAGGTTTTCTAGACTCAAGTCAGGTGCCTGTTAGAGAAGGACTAGGTCCCTGATATAAGAGATGGGGACATTCAGGTGGATGCAACTAGACTATTCGACTCTCATATTCTCCTTAGTCCTCTTGGCTAGAAATTGAACTCCCACCTCTCCTTGTTAGAGTAGATTAGCTTCTCCTCACCTGAAGACCATGAAAAAACCTCCCCTAAGATGATTGTTTTGCAAGATGATGCTTGTCCAACCTCAAGATCTGCTGCCACCTCTCCTTCAAATAAAAAACTAGGGTCAGGTCTTAACATAGCTCAAGTGAGGGAGAAGAGTCCCAGCTATGGGAAGAAATACCTTATTCACTGGAAGAGTTATAAAAGGACCAGGATAATATACAACAGCAGGACCCGGAAGATATGTATGGGAGTGGAATTTGAAGGTATTGAACTGGTGTGGGGTGAATATAAGGCTGGAAGCAAGAGATTTACTAACATGGGAACACCCTCCCATGACTTAGGATTTAACGTTCTGGCAAGGACTCCTGGAGTCAGCCCAATATAAGGCAGGAATGGCTCATTGAAGATGTCAGAACTGCCTTTGCAGAACATTTAGGAAGGGGTCAGAAGGCTCAGAGAAGTGGATACATTAGAATGGATTTATTACATAAAACCAGGAAGTAGGAGATGCTGCTATGGAACTGAGTTCCCTTGTGTCAATAGGAATCATAGGATACTGGAATAGCAGAGGTCTAGGAGGGTGACATTTAGCCATCACAGCAAGGCGGACATAAATAGCACAATGGGAAGTGAGGCCAGGGTGGCAACTAGTGTCCCTTGACCCACAGGGAATTGTGGTGATTGGTAACACATCGTGGTATTTATAGGGACCAGGTAGATAGGCAGCCATCTAGGATATTGCATGATTTGTGTGACCAGAAACAACCAAGAACTGATTATCCAGTGGCTGATGTCAGCCACTGCAGATCTTAGACCAGAGCCCATTGACTGAAGGGAAGGACAAGTCCTCTTAAGGAAGAATCTGCAATGCCATCTCAAGTATATACAATAAATATTCCCTCACTCCTTCCCCAAAGGGACCCACGGTCATTTACAAAAAAATGGGGAATATCCAAACCTTTTGAGGGTTATTAGATATAAGGTCTGAATTATCACTGACGCTAGAGGACCTGTAACTCCACCATGGCTTCCCAGTTAGACTGGGGTACGTGAAGGCCAGGTAATAAATGGAGTCCTGACCTACACGCACTTTACATGGGCTCTTCCTGCAGTCATTTCTCTGGTCCCTGTGTGCGTTACTGGGATGAATATACTTAGGAGTTGGCAGAACCCTTACATTGGTGCTCTTACCTGTGGAATAAGGAGTTTTTATGGTAGCAAGAGCCAAACGGAATCTCTTGGAAATGCCTTTCTCTCCAGCAAAGAAAAACAGAAAGTCAAAAGCTCTACTGGTGGAATTGCAGAACTTAGTGCCACCCTCAAATATCTAAAAGAGGCAGGGTGGCAGTCTCCATCATTCTTATTCAATTCACCTCTTTGGCCTTTGTCCTCATTGGATTTGCTGTTTGCAGTACATCTGCTAGTATAACCAGCTGAGGGTGACAGCGTGCCTGATTTGTTGGCAGTGGCTATCAGGTAACATCATCTCAGATGAAGAGACTCATTTCATGACAAAGGAGGACAATAATGGTCATTTGACCAAGGGGTTGCTGCTTTCGGATGGGGCAGGGAGGAGCCTATCTAGAATTGAGGGGGTTCACTGGAACATCTTTTGATGTTTCCATGCTGTGATGATAGGCTAATGTGTCAATTTGGCTAGGTAATGGTGCCCAGTTGTTCGGTCAAGCAAGCACTGGGATAACTGTAAAACAAGGGCATTTCATGGACTTTTGTAATCAGTGAGTTGATTGTATATATGGCTGATCACATCTACAATCAACTGAGGAGATTGCTGTCAGCAATGAATGGCATCTCATCCAATCAGTTAAAGGCCTTAGAAGGAGAAGTGATTTCAGCATTCAGGAAGAGAATTCCCATCTCTACTTCAGCCAGCCAGCCTCTCCTGGGGAACTCATCGAGGACCTTCATCAGAGTCCCTGGCTTGCAGCCTGCCCTGTAGAATGTGGACTCGTGCATCCTCACAGTGGTGTGAGACAATTTTATAAACTCTCATACTATTTACAGATATCTCCTGCCGATTCTGTTTCCCTAGAGAACCCTGACTAATACACATGCTCACAATAATGGTGAACAGGCTACTGCAGCAATCATAGCCTGATGAAGGCAAGGCAGCCAAGGGCTTACACCTCTCAGGGATAAAGGTCTGGGTCATGCCACCAGGCAAGCAGCTCAAACCAGCTGAAGGTCTGGCAGAGGGCGAAGGAAATCTAGAGCAAGTGGTAAAGGATATAGAGTATGAATATCAATTATAGCTTTGGAACCTGCTGCAGCACAGGGTACTGTACCGTGACCCACTAACCTTCCTGTATGAAGAATTTTCTAAAGATTGAGGCTAGTCACACCTTGAAAAGTCAGTGACAAAGTGAACTTAATGTGGGTCACAAGCAGATCTGAGCACTACAAGGGGTGGACTGTAGCAGAAACTTTCTGTGCTCCCTGCCACATACCCTTAGTTCATCTGATTTCAGCACAACTGTGGTGGACAGTTCTGGGCGTGCTGCCAGTGTCTAATCTCAAACATTACAGTGTTGTCTCTCTGCTTTTCTGAATCAGGGCTTTTTCTGAAGCCAGAGAAAGCTGCTCAGGCTGCACAAGGGCAGGATGGAAGTGCAGGGAAATTAATACTTCTGGGACAACCCTCAGACAATGGGAACAAGAGTCAGAGGCTAATGTACCAGGCTCCTTCCTTCGGGGGGATAATTCTGAGACACATTCTATGTAGTTCTTCAGAGGGTTCTGGATTTTCTATAAAAGTAACTCACTCAAAAATCTACTCTTTATTGGCTTTTTCTACTCCTTTATTGTCTCACTCTCCCCACTTCCTTGCTCTGGTTTCCCGGGGTGATCTCCCAAGTAAATCACCTGCACCCAAGACCTTCAGGCTCTGTTTTGAGGGGAACCCAAACTAAGTTACTTACTTTTTCCTTTGAGCTTGTGAAATTCCTAGTCAGACTTTCATCTGAGATGTTATTTCCTCCCCAAAGTCTTCCCTGATCACCCAAGTTCCCAGAACCTGGTAGAGTGTCTGGTCTATAAGAGGCTCTCAGTAAATATTTGTCGAACAAACAGCTCCCCCAGTGGGATCTTCCCAGCAAGAGAGGAACCACGGAGGGTGATTGTGAGTCTTACCACCCTCCAGCATGAAGCTGCAGTACCCGAACACATCAGTGCCAGATCTCTGTGTGGGGACGGAAGTCCATTATCTGGTTGTATCAGACTCTGATACACCTCAGCGAGGGGCCTTGGTAACTAGGCTGGATAAGTGCTGCAGAGAACATTGTCTCCCCCTCCTCACCCTCCTCCCCCCACTCCACCCAGGCACATTAAGTGAGTAATGAGAATGGCTAGAAATTGAGTTTTATGAAAAAGTAATCTGCAGCTTAGAGAACAAGTGGGGAGGAAGGGAGAGGGATTTGATGAGATGAGATGCTTTCAAGGGCCGTCAGAGGGAAGGAAGGAACATGGGAACCGACAAGGAGAGTCCGGTCGGAGAGTCATTCAATTAGGAAGATTGAGGTGGTGGCAGGATTTTGCCTCCTTTCTTCTGTTCTTTGCTTTTTTCAACATCCTTTTCTCATTTGAGGGTATTTTGTCTTCATGTTCACCAGGTGGAGGGGAAGGGGACTAAGATAGAGATGGCAGCAGGGGGGAGCAGAAGATGCTCAGATCTGGAATAAATTACTCTGCCTGAAATTCAGAGACTACTGGTGTCTGGAATGAACAAGAAGGGTAGACATGGGCCTGAAGGAGGTGAAGGGATGGAGGAGGATGTGGAGTGCGAGCATGGACACGACCCACCTCACATTTTGACCTCCCAGATGGCCTCCCTGCTAGTCATGGGCCAACCATGATGGGTGTGCCACATGCTTGGACAAGTTGTGGTCAAAGAAGTAAGCAAGCCAGGTAAGTCACTTACCTTCAGGGGGAAGGCAATATTTGTCAATGCATCCTAGGCGTACAGACCCTCACTGCTTGTGTATGTGACACAGGAGTTCATTACACCCTGACAGCAACTTTGCAAGGGTTCTTGCACCTAACCTCTATGGTCCTCACTTGTATGAGTCAAGTGAAGGCCATAGAGGTTAGGTGAATTCCCGGGAACTCACAGCTGGAGAGATTATCTGGTCATGGAAAACTGGGGGCTGCCCAGATAAGCCACCAGAATTGTGCCAGAGCCTGTGCTGACCAATGTCCATGCTTGGGTTTGGAAGATGGTTAGTTTAAGGATGTGACTGTGGGCAGGGCTCACAGTCAGCCTTCCTCACAAGCCTACACATATCTCACCTGCCCTCCCAATGGTCCCCCTTATCTGTGTGTTTCTCAAAAGCCTCCTATTCCCCTCCCTGGGCTTCAAACCTCTTGCTCACACACCCACATGCCCCCCTCCACTGCCATTTGCAAACAGCTAAGTGGAGCTCAGCTTGAGCTTGATGCTTGGTGATGATGAGTTTCCCAGCAGGAGAAGGGTTTGCTTTCCAGAGACAAAGACCAAAGCGGCAACATTAAATCTTCCTGCTCTCCACACTCAGAGCTGCAATGAGGCCCAGGCAGACATCTCTGAGAAAGCAGCAATGGGGTAGAGCCAGAGCAAACAGAAACCCTGGGGAGTTAAATGCCAGCAATGGTGATGCCCACGTAGGGCTGATGGGATAATGGAAGGGGCTATGTGCATGAACATTAACAAGTGATGAAATAACAGGACCACAGGGGGAAGAGGCCGCAGTGAGGCATGGGTTCCAAGCCCCTCCCTTGCATGAGAAGCAGGGGAGTTGGATTCCAGCTCTGGCTCTGCCACCCCAATAATGAATGATTCTACACCTCAGAATCTTCATTCAACTTTTTTTTTTTATTGGGGGGACAGGTTGGATTATTTATTTATTTTGAAGCACCAGGGTTGGGGATTGAATCTGGGACCCTGCATGTGGGAAGCAGGTGCTCAGTTAAACCACTGAGCCACGTCGGCAACCCCGAGCCAGCCTTCTCACCTTCTTTGCTTGTTGTCTATTTTTTTGTTGCTTGCTTGTTTGTTTTTAGGAGGCACTGGGAACCGAATCCTGGACCTGCCATGTGGGAAGCAGGCGCTCAACTGCGTAAACCACGTCCGCTCCCCTGGATTATTTTTAATTCCAGCTAAGCTGGGTTTAACTAGTCAGCTAACCATGGGCTACTCTAGGAAAA
Organism: Chaetophractus vellerosus; assembly: GCA_004027955.1. Lineage (NCBI taxonomy): Eukaryota > Metazoa > Chordata > Mammalia > Cingulata > Chlamyphoridae > Chaetophractus > Chaetophractus vellerosus. The sequence goes on from PVKH010014468.1 coordinate 8,481, forward strand.
GGACTATATTTTAGCACGGTTCTTACACACAGAAGGGGTGCAGTGACTTATCCACTCAACAACTGTTCCTTGAACATCTACTGTGTAATCGAGCCTGGGTTTAGGTACTGGAAATACAGTGGTGAAAAAAACTGGCCTGAATCCCAAAATCTCAGGAAATATATGTTATCATGGCCTCTAATGTATATTCTCCAACTTGGAGTGTCTAATATGGGCTAAGTCCAGTGGACACAAAGATGTGTTCCAAAAGCATGGTCCCAGCCTTGAGGAGCTCACAACCTAGATGAGGGGCAGGCCCATGCCCTCCTGGACACAGCGTGATAGCCGTTAGAGGTCGGCACTAAGGAAACAGGGAAGAGGGACCCCCGCATTTTCTGGCACAAAAATACCAGTGGGGTGGAGCCATCCAGACAACTGCAGTTTCTTGGGATCCTAACAGGCAAAAGGCTGTCTGGTGCTCAGTGGCCCAGCCTCAGGGGATAGTCTCTGTGTGGGCAGGTGAGCTGGGCCCACTGGTTGCTGGAGCCTGGGCTGCAGCAGGCACAGGGGGAGGGGTGGCTGCAGCAGACAATTTACAGCCAGCTCTCTGCCTCCTAATTGCACCATCAGCACTTGGTGTCACGGGACCAGGGTGAGGATGGATGGACCACTGTTGTGGGTCTAATGGCTGCAATAAAGTGTGGTGTTTACAGTGTTAAATAGGCCGGCCCACTCACACTGGGGGGCTACCCTCCAGCTCCATATTGGGGCCAGGAGCTCAGCCATATCTGGGCTGGGTTTTGTGGGTGGCCTGCAGAGGGGCTCCCCATGAGCCCACTCTGTCCCCTGCATCTCCTCTCCAGTCTAGGCAGCGGGAATCTGTGCTGGAAACATGGGCTCGAGGCTTGTCCTTCTCTCCTCCTCTCCATGTCTCTCTGAGCTGACTGCAGCTCCTGAAGGGCAAGTGCTATGCATTTACCAACAGACCCGGGTACCCCAAGGCAGCACCGGGGGACTCCCACTGGGCAGGGATTTAACTGTCATCTGATTTGAGCACCCCCAGGATAAGGCTATATCTCCTTCATCGGATTTTGGGCTTCCTGAAGATGGGACATACCCTCTTCCCTCAGACTGTGATTTTTCTAAGAGTGTGTGTTCTGTCTCTCCACCAGAGATGCTGGGGGCGAGGACTTCATTCTTTGGTTCTTTACCTCATTAAAGCCTCAGCTTCCTTGTCTGTAAAATGGACTTGCAACACCCTCCTGCAGGATTTTTTGGTAAGGATTCAAACTTGCTCTTCAAAGCATGGCTTGCAGAGCAGTAGCAATGGCCTCACTTGGGAGCTTGTCGGAAATGCAGGCTCTCAGGCCCCTTCAGATCTAGTGAGTCAGGATTTGTTTTTATCAAAGTGCCAGTCACGCTAACTTTTGAGAGGCACTGATCTACAGAGCACCTAAGGTATTGTAGTTCCATGAGTGGATAGAGATGGGGTACCAGTTCCAGACACCAGTACACAGTAGATGCTCAATAAATGTGTTGAATGCATGAAAGGTTCCTCACATTTGAGCTCTCTAAATCATCCACCCTCTTCACTGTTCACTGGACTTCAGCTTCTGCCTGTCTCTGTTCCTCTCCAGGTACTTTTTTCCTTCTCCTTCCAGGAAAGTCAGCTGGAGAGAGGGGCAGGTTAAGATCCTAGCATCAGCAAAACTTCCTGTGTCACGTGGGAAGACGCCTAGCAGGGAAAGGACAGTGGGCAAGGATTGTGTTGCTCTCATAAAAGGGTCCTCAAGCTCCTGGACACAAGCTCTATCCACCCTGGGAGAAGCCTGGGCCAGGTACCCATCTCACCCCTGTGTGGTCTTGCTGTGCAGCTCAGGGTAAGTGATTTGCCCTCTCTGGAGAAAGGGGGCCTAGCCCCTTATAAGATGTGTGGGTTCAAAGGCTCTGAGAGTTGGAGTAGACTAGGTATCTCCTGACCACACACTCAATTCAAGGCTCCTCTCTGCAGAGCCCCTGACAGCACGGGGGAACTCCAGCCTCTGCTTGAGTCCTCCCAGTGCTGAGGAAATCACTACCTCACAGGCAGCCTCCTCATTCATGGACAGCTCTCAAGGTTAGCAAGTACTTTCCTCTGTGTGGAACACATCAGCCTCCCTGAGCTTCAATTCAGTTTGTTCTATCATGGCCTAACTGTGTTCAGGGCACTGGACTGGACATTGAGAAAGTAAGGCATTGTCCCTGCTTTCAGGGGATTTTCAGGGGAGAGAGAGTCAAGCACACAACCCTCAAACACAGGGTAGAAGGTGCTTATGAGCTTGATAGAGGAGTCAATTGCCTGGGAACATAGAGGGAGGAGACCTTTATTCTTGCAGCAGTGGAGGATATCGGGGAAGCTTCATGGAGGAGGGGGTATTTGAATTGGGCTTTGAAGACTGCGTAGGATTTCAGCAGGTGTGTTGACTATCCTTCTTGGATGTCTCTCAAATTCAGCTCTCCTCGTCATGCTCCCTGCCCCTGCCTTGATTCTGGCCCCAGCTCCTCCTACCTGGACTAGTCCAGCGGCCTGCTAACACTGGTTCACCACCCTGTCTCTTGTCTCACACCCTCCAGGACATCCTCTGCCCAGCTGTCGGTGAGCGCTTGCTCCCAGCTATCATCAGTCCCCCTGTGACCTCCTTGGCACAGCCTACAAGACCCTGAGGCTCCATGTCTCACCACTACCCCTCTACCCTCCACCATCCAGCCATCAAAAACTGGTTACTGCTCCTCAAAAGTCCATCCTCGTTATGACTCTGAGCCATTGCACATGCCATTCCCTGTGCTTGAAACGCCCTTCCCCCAACCTCCTTATCTGCTCTCTAAACTTCTGTTTATCCTTCAGGACCCAGCCCTGTACTGCAGGAGCCCTTTGTAGCTCTCTCACACCATATTTAGCATGGCATCCATCACACCATATTTTAATTACTTTTTTGGTGAGACTATCTTCTCCTGTTATATCAGGCAGGGGCTTATTAATATCACCGTATTCAGTGTTTTATTAGTAGTCTAAGAGCTGGCACTTAGAACAGGTTAAGGAACAAATGACTAAATTAATAGACAGCACAGAGAGACACAGCCTGGGCAAAGGCATGGAGGAGGAACAGCGTGGTGAGCTTGCTGGGCTGGGAGGTGAGAAGGAGGTTGGGTACAGCCTGGAGCCTCCTGGTTCCTGATCTGGTCCTTTGGGAAAGGACCTTCAAGCCTGGCCCTGGATTGGGATGGACAGAAATGGCTGGGAGCCTGGGCCTGCCCAGCATCTCCCAGCCTCCTTGGGCCTGCCCTTCCTCGTTGGGATTCCTCCCCAGAGGCCAGGGGTGGGGAGATGACTTAGGGGCGGCTGCTCTCAGATGCATTCTTATCCAGCACCGGGCGCCTGCCTGCCGCCCGTATATCAGGGGCCGCCGCGTCTGGTTGCTCACTGGAAAGGGAAGTAGGGGAGATAATTGTGTCTCCTCAGGAAGAAATATGGACAAAGGCAGTAGCATCTTTCAGCTTTGGGAGAAGAGATGTCTACTCAGCATCCTCCCCCAGAGTGGGGTGGGCTAGAGGAGAGCGTTTAACTCTTTCTCCTTAAATGTCTTTGGCAAAAGAAATTCCCAAAGGTTAGTAATGCCCAGGGTATTTGGAATAATTCAAAGCACTTGGTTGGGGGAGTGTTCTTGGGGATGGGAGGCAGAGAGGAGGAGGGGGGAATCATAGGGGTTCAAGGGGGCAGTAGGCACGGGGGAATAAGTGTCAGTTTAGAAAGTGGCCGCTGCATCCACTTTAGATTTTACTGTCTATCCTGATGTCGAGCTTTCTGGATGCTCCTATTTCACCCAGGCCTGGGTGTCTCCAGGCAGTGCCTTCTGTTTTCACTGATGAGAAATGTGAGCCCTGGTCCAAGGCCAAGGCTGGCTCAGCAGGTGGAGGAGGGGCTCTCAGTCCGGACCAGGCAGCCATCCCTCTCCATCATTCGATTAACTTGATTTCCAAATGAGCTTAATCACGCCATCCTCCTTCACGGCCCCAATATGCAATTTCCACTAATTAATGATTGCAAATTGCTACGTAATGAACCACTTGATGATTCTGCTATTATTAATGGCTGGGAGTGGACCTAGATAGGAGTGTGGGGGAGAAGGGTCGTTAGCCTGGTGTTGAGGGAATTGGTGCTGGGGATGGGGCCGGCAGCCCATAGGGAGGGCAGAGTGCAGGCACGGGAAACCCCAGGTCCTATCTGCCCCTCACCACTCCGGGCAGTAGGCAGGCTTGAGGCTAAAGGATCACCCCGAATGGCCCCGGAATCCTGGGCACCAGAGTTGGGGACTCAAGTAGGTAGGTGGTGGTTGAAGCTATTCATAAAGAAGGAAAATTGGGAGATTGCAAAGGGAGCAGTGAAGTTATCCAGCAAGATGGCTAGTGAGGCGTGGGAATGGGGCAAAGAAGCCTGGGCCACCCGCAGATGCTAAGGACAGACCCTGGGTGCTCAGATGTGGCCCTGTCATTTCATGAAATATGACAAAGTTGCTGGGCTCCAAGGAAGTCTCTATGTTAAATGCTTAATTGTGCACATGACTATAGGGCTAGGGGAGACTGACAGAATGGAGAAGCTTATTCTGCCTGGGGGAAGCTTGGGAGTCTTATGGATAAAGCACTATTTGAGTAGGGACTTCTGAGGATGGGAGAGACTTAACTGCTAGCATGAGCAAATGCTAGGAGGTGGGAATCTGTGGAGTATGTTTTGGGAGCAGTCCGATGTGACACACACACTTGGGGTAATTGACAAGGAGTGAGGTGTGAGAAGGTAAGTTTGGAGAAGTGGGCAGCAGCTAGCCTGGGGAAGGCCTTGACAGATTGGAGGTACAGCCTGGGGTGGTGGTGAAGAGTATAGATTTGAATCCCAATTCTGCCATTTATATGCCATATTCTTGGGCACATTGCTTAGCTTCTTTGAGCCTCAGTTTTCTCATCTTTAAAATGGGATAACAGTGTCCACTTTATAATTAAGGCTGTTGTGAGGATCAAATGAATTAATATATATAAAGTATTTAGAATGGTACTTGGCATGTTTAAGGTGCTCCACTGATGTTAGCCATTTATTATTATAATTATTCTGTGGGGAATAAAGCACCATTGCAAGATTTTGTGAAGGGGTTAGCCATGGTCAGAGGAACTAGAGATAAAATGCCCAGAGGGGCATCCATAAATGGAGATGTGGATGGGAGTAATTTGGGTTTTCACAATGACTGGGGGCCACTTCCAGCATTTAGTAGGTGGGGGCCAGGGATGCTAACTGTCACGCAGTGTGCAGACAAGCAGACAGTGAAGAGCCATTCCTCGCATTAGGCCAGTGGGCCCCCAGTGGGAAACTCTGCTTGAACGATGAGTTCTGGTTCTGATCGAAGCTGGCCTACTTGGTAAGAATGAAGGTCAACTTCAGCCCTTGGTCCCTGTGACTCAGGTGATGAAGGGAGGACTGCTGGACTGGCTGTCTAGCATCACAAACCTGCCCATGTCTCATTCATTCATTCATTCACTCATTCAATTTTTGCCAGATACTGTCAACTGTTGGGGATAAAATGGTGAATGGGTCAGCATCTCATGGTGCTTAGTCTTGTGGGAGAGACAGACAAATTTACAGACATCATAACACGGGGCTATGAGGGGGAAAGTACAGGCTGCTGAGCAAAAGTTTAGATGGGTGCCTAACTCAGTCCTGGGCTCTGTGTCCAGACCTCCGGACTCAAAGGGACAGAGACACTCACTCAGCTTTCCTCAGCAAATGGAACTTAGTAAGGCTACAGTAAGAGCGTAGGCAGGAATCTCACGGAAGTACAGGATTCAGGCATCACAGCCACTGGATCTGGGAAAACTAATTTGGGGTTCACAGTGGCTATTGGATCTGGTTTTTCTGTCCCTCCTGCAGCAGCGAGCACTGCTGGAGAGCCCCTCAGCTGAGACATCATGGCCCTGGCTCAGCTGTGCCCCACATGCTGGCTTCTCTCTAGGTCTCTCTGCTTCTCCTGCTATTTGCCACCTTCTTCCCCCCTATCATGACATCTTGATGCCTCATAGTTTCCTGGCCCACTGTGATCCCTGGTAGCCTCATGGCCTCAGCTTAGGCTTCCTTACCTCCCTTGTGTATTTTCTAGCTCAAATTCTTCAAAGAGAGACTCCGACTAGCCAAGTCCAGTCCGTTCCCAGCCCATACACCTCAGAAGTGCCCACACCTGGTCCAATCAGCTGTGACCTGGTCAGAGCTTGGTGATATCCTCATTGGCTCGTCCAAGATATTTGGTCTTGTGTATCAGATCCACACATTCAGTCCCAAAGCTGTCCCTGCTTAACAGGGTCTGACAAAAAGCACAACGTTGAGTTCTTCTCTTTCTAACAATTATGAGAACCCAAGTTATCACCATGACAAGAAGTGAGTTCACACAGCTACTTTAAGAGCTTCCCATCCCCATGAAATCTTCTTTTTCCCTCTAGCTTGTCTAAATCCTGCTGTTTCTGAGGGTGAGACTCTTGATTGTTATTTTGGCCATATTTAGACTTGATTAAATGGGTGCAAAGGCCTGAAGAAGTGGGACACAATGATTTTCCAAGGACCTGTTTGGGGCTAGCTCCTTTCCTGGAATGTGATGTGGTAGAAAATATAGACTTTGGGCTCAAGTAGCAGTGAGTTTGAATCCTGGCTCCATCATTTTCCAGTGTGACCTTGACAAGTCAAGTCACCTTCTTTTGTCTAAGTTTCTCCATCTGTAAAATGGGCATAATGGTAGCGAAATCATAGTTGACTGTGGCATGTAGTGTTGGTCAGGAAACGATTGTTCCCTTCTCTGCTTTAAGGGTATCAATCCTCAGCAGTTTGACGTGGAGGAGATGAAGGTAGGGGTGGTGGCGGTGGTGTTGATTGTAGCTGAAGACCTTGGATAATATGACCCCACCAGGCTCACTGCCATGAATTTTGGGATAATTAATTTGGGAGGAAGAGGTCAAGGAGGCTGGAAGAGGATGAGTCCATCCTTCAGAATTTCCTCCCATCCTTCCCTCCTGTTCTTTTGTGTTCCTCACTCAGCTCAACCAAATGCCTGTCACCAGATCTTCCCAATTCCCCTGAATATGGCACTTCTGCTCAGCTCTGCAGGCTGCATGTCTCTGCTTCTACCAGCTCCTTCTGCAAGGGAGGCTTTTCATTATTCCTCTTGGGCCTGGAACCAACCACACTCCTAATTTCCCTCAAACTCACTCTCTTCATTTCTGTTTGTGTTTTCTCTACTTCTCTCTTACCTCTGACTCCATTTCTGTTAGGACTCATAGCCAAGATGTCCCCACTGAGCCTATTCTCACTTTCACTAACGTCTGGAGGAGATGGGTAGACATCTGGTGGAACTTCCTAGCATCACATGTAAACAAAACAGTTTGTTTGCCATCCTTCTGAAAAGATCACTGAGGGAGACAGGTGCTGATGTGTCCCACGTGCCTCAGGGGAGCTTGTGGGGCATGAAAGCAGGCAGAATGGGCTCTAGGGCTATGCTTGGTGGAGTTGAAGCAATACTGTTCTCCAATTGTTAATTCTCCTCCATTACTGTTGGGTACCTTAAAAATCTTAAAACATTTTTGACATCAAACAACTCTCAGGGAAAAAAAATCAGTTGGACAACAAGCCATTTTCATCTGTCCTCATTTCCTCCAGCCTTTGTTAATACACACACTTGTTTTTGCTCAGTTGTAACCGTTGCGCAAAGACGTTTTCTGCTTTTTGCTCTTAACAGTATTTTACATGCATATTTCTATTGTATCCACTTAGTCTACAGAACTGCCATTTTTAATAACTACAGCACATTCATCTGACCACCGTTTGGTTACTGCTATTGTTGGGCATTTGGGTGGTAGCCAAATTTTCAGTCTTGCAAAGTGTTGCCACGAATGTCTTTGTCAAATGACTTTTTTTTTCTTTCCCTTTGGATTCTTTCCCAGGGGTTTATTCC
>PVKH010014469.1:0-16473 GCA_004027955.1 Chaetophractus vellerosus
TGGCGAGAGGTGAATTTTTTAAAAGAAAGTAGAGACAGGGTCATGAAAGAATGCTTATGTCAAGTAATGCTTGGACTAAGGTACACCCTAAATTGAAATCCTTTAGTGGGAGTGGTAGGAAAATAGTGAAACATAAGTGGATAAATTGCAAGAGTAAACATGAAGCCCTGACAGAGGTACCAAGTTCAGAGAGAGAGAGAGAGTGTCCTCAGTTCTAAATTGAGTAAGTACGATTGCATGGAGGAAGGATGTTACAGATGAATATTGGGAAATGGGAAATTTTAAGCCATAAGACAAGGTAGGAAAGAAAGAAATGAAGACTTAAGGCAAAATTTCAAATAATAAAAATTTCTGTAAATGGGACTAGTTTATTTTCACTGGAACATGAAAAGTAAAGGTAAGCAGATTTTGTTAAATTTGTTTATAAATCTGGGAAATGTATTTTAGCAATAATCTTGCATACTAAGAACTGTTCCAGAAAAAATAAGGGGGAACAAGTAAAAAATGCATTTATGTGGGGAGAATTTTGAAGCAGGGATTTCTGGAGCATTGAAATATTGTAGCACGATGAGTTTCTATCTTTTAAAAATGGTTGCTTAGCATTTTGAAGAAAACAAACTGGAATTATGACCTAGCAAATTTGTCATCTAAAAACAATGTAATGGATAGAATACAATTATCACCTAACAATCTTCTGCATTTTATCTTCCCACATTAACTTGAATAATCTGATAAATTATATTTTATTAACAAATTGCTAAAATAAATTCTTATAATACAAACATTAAATTCTCTAATAACTATATATACAGTTTTCTCAATTGAATCATACATTTAAAAAGAAAAAAAATACTTTTGAATATTTACCTTTCAAAAGCAAAAGCCCTGAAACATTAATAAAGGCAGTTCAATTATATAAGTGAAGCTTCATTTAAAATTATTTCAAATAGTGTAATATTCAAACTTAATATTGAACATTGATAAGTAATTTTACTTCTACTCTAAAAAATATATCTAAATATATGTGTTAGAGATTGAATGAGTGTTTATATTTTTGAAGGGATTTCCTAAATATTTGCAGGGAGGGAATCATCTAATTCCTTCAGTGGGCCCTTGGGAAAGCGAAACCTCAGTGGGTGCTTTGTGGTTGGGAAGAGGATGTTTCTTTTGGACTGGCTTTTACATCAGTGGACAAACCAAAAATTTATATGGGACCTGATTCTGATTGTAGAGGATATTAAACTGGGGGAACTGAGGGGGCCTTGAGAAACACCAACCTTTAAAGGAGAAAGCCAGCATACCAGGTTTAGTCCAAAGAATAAGCCAGAGAGGGAGGAAGGAAACCAGAAGCTAATTGTGTCATGAAAGTGAAGGTAAGAAAATGTTGCCAGAGAGAGGAAATGTGTGGTGATGTTGAGGTCAGATCTGAGGTTAGAGAAGTGGAGGGCTTTTTTTAAAAAAAAATTTATTTATTTTTATATATCTATATACATTTTTAGGATACATTGATTACATAAATGTTACACAAAGATTCCAGGAGTACCCATATGCCACCCCCCCACCCCTCCCACAACCCACCACATGCACATCCCTAAGTGTGGCATAACACCTCTGGTAGTTACACACATTTTGGGGCTTTGCCATCAGACATAGATCACAGTTCAGGCCATAGACATCCCTCTCTTGTTTACAGTTCCTGAATGATACATGATCATACAAACTGGCCTACATCCTCCATTGCAGCATCATCCATGACAATTCTAAGGTCCCTCCCCCCAAAAAAAAACCCATATTACAATTGCTCTTCCCTCACCCTGCTCCCAAAGTGTCCAATGACCCTGGCTCTGAGAAGTGGAGGGCTTTAATGGGCCCATTTTAACTGAGAGATGGTTGGAATCCCTGCCCAGAGAGATGGTGGGGTTGTGGTAGCAAAGCTGGATGGTAAGGGTGGAGCCCTGAGAAGGATGTTGGAAAGTGAAGATGGTACAGGCAAGGGAATTGGTAGAGGATTTTGGTGTTATGGTGAAGGGACCTACAATTATTCCAGAAGGCATGGGGCTCCAGGGAGGCTTGTTGTAGGAATGATGGAAGAATCTAGTCGGGAGGTTAAAGATGCAGAAGAGAGAAGCTCTGTGCAAGGCCTTTCAAAGGAAGCAGGATTAGGCCATCCCAGGATGAATAATATGGGGCCAGCTGGATAGCCCAGTGGATAGGGTGCCAGCATACCACATGGGAGGCCCCGGGTTTGGTTCCCAGGGACCTCTCCTAGCAGGCAGAACACCTTGAGAAGGGCAAGCCTCCATGGGCAGGCCAGAACTGCCATGGGCAGGGCAAAAAGCTGCCACAGACAGGCAAAAAACCGCCACGGGCAGGGCAGGTCGCCCACGAATGGAGTGCAGCCAGCCACCCGTGAACTGAAAGTCAGCTGTGAATGGAAGCAGAAGCTGCCCACAAGCAGGGAAAGCCACGCCTGCACAGTGACCAGTCTCGGCGTGTCACTGCAGTGGGGGGGGAGGGGAGATATGTAATAAAATAAATAAATCTTTAATAAAATAAAATAAAATAATATGAATTAGAAAAGTTCATTTTAATATTTTGAAACCTGGCCCCCACCCATAGTGTCTGCCACTAAAACATTGAGCAATTATGAAAGAAGCTTTTCATCTCTTTACAAACTAGTGACCACCTGGAATTGTGTGTGTAAACATACTCTGTGTATGGTTAGTTGTGGTAGGTTCATCATCAAACTCTCCTCAAAGGGTCAGCTGCTGGAAGAGCTACTTCCCAGCCATTAATCTCACCCTGGAAAAAGCTTTGTAAAGTTACTAGAGCAACCTTTCTGTCCTTACAAGTGCCCTTGGCGACATCCTACCTGTCCTTCTTTAGGATTCTGTAACATTTGGTTAATGTCCATCTGGGCACTCAGCTTTGTTGTATTTCAATTTGGTTTAATGTCTAGCTCCCTTGACCAAGGGCTTGGCAAAATGTTCTGTAAAGGGTCACATAGTAAATATTTTCTTTTTAGTTGGGAATTACAATTTTTAGCATAAAAATTGCTACTATAATTATAATAAATATTTCTATATGCATTAAGAAATAAAAGAACATCAATAATATTGTTTACATTAATTTGACTAACAAAATCTGAGAAGTAATCTAAATTCCACAAATAAAAGTCAGACAACTAGCATTTTAAATGTACAGTTGAAATTTGTTACATTAAAAAACAATTATATAGAGTAGCAGATGTAGCTCAAGTGGTTGAACCCCTGCTTCCCATTTACAATGCCCTGGGTTCAATCCCTAGCACCTCCTAAAAACAAACAAATGAAACAACCAGCTTTCATTGGAGAGTGGTTGTAGATCAGTGTTTGGGCACTGCTTTCCTATTTAAGAAGGCCTGGGTTCAATCCCAAGGTATCTCCTAACAACAACAACAAAAACAATTATCCAAATATCTTTGGGGGCACCAAGAATATTATCTTCTCAGTAGAGTTGGGTGATAGGACTTTGCTTTTCTTTCTGATGATCTCTCTATGTCCATGTGCTATTTTGATGTTGGTACCACCCTTTGTGCATTTATGTGTCTGCTCATAATCCTGCTTACCTGCCTGAATTGTAGGAGGGATTGGAGATTTTTCAGTGATGCACTGAATGTGTAGCCTAATTCTTACTAAAGCAGATTCAGTGGTATAGGGAATCATTTAAAGTTTTAAAACACACAGACTGGTATTGGCCAGGTTTAGGTTATATTTGGCAATACTCATCTTTCAAAAATCCTAGACACTTACCATAGCAAATGGCTTTAGCCAAAGGGAAAAAAAAAACCTGTGAGGGTAGAATTTTCAATACAAATGTCACTTTATTGTTTCCATCAATATTAAAGATGACTTTGGGGAGAAAATGTACAATAATTGCCTGGAGTGGGAAGAAATTTAAATTTTCTGTGTGTGTGTTTGTGTGTGTGTGTGTGTGTGTGTGTGTGTGTGTGTGTGTGTGTGAAAAGTTAAGGAGCCCTATTCTCTTGCTTGATCTCTCAAGGGAAGATGCTTGATTACTTTTCACCCATGGATTCATCTCCTTATAAAGCTGGAATTCCACATTTTACCTCATGCTACTTGTTTTCTGTTTTTTTTATTAAGAGCACAAGGGTTCTCATTGCCAACCCTAAGGCTTTACTCATTATAGAGATCAGTTGATTTTTATTTTATGTTCCAAGAAGAGAAAAAATTATCAAGAAATATATATATCATCTTTTATGTTAACTGGTCATTGCTGAAGGTGATAAAACCATTCCTAATACTTTGAAATTTTAAAATCTTTCATGTTACACCATTGCCTCAGTTGTGGCATAGTTTTTTCTTGTGTGGTACAGCAAACATCAAATTAGAGAAATATCTTCTTAACTGAAATATAACATATTTCCCCCCCAACTTCTTATTATCTCAATATTTGCCTTTAATTTCCTCCACCAATGCAGTGAATTATCTTACAAATGTAATTCATCTTTGTCAGATGAGCAATGTGTGCATTATAAGAACAAATTAATTTTTGCCAAAGTAAAGACACCTAAAAGGGGACTCAACCACTAAAAAGCCTAATATTTACATGCTCAAAGAAAAATTTCTGGATTTTGGGAGACTGGTATGGTCTAATGATTCTTACACCGTAGAGACTAACCTGGGGGCTCTTATTTTATACTACTGCATGACTAGTACTTTATCCATTTGTGGCCTAACCAAGTTCACTGCATAATGTGTAAAATAAAATTCTTCTAGTGACACAAGTGTTTCAAAGAGTGAAAGAGATTCATTATATAGTGATGTGTAAGGAGGCAAGAGGTAAAGCAAAGCTTCAGATCTTTCTTTCCAAATAGAAGGAATTCTGAGGTTTGATGATATTCAAATAAAAGGACATGGAAATAATGAATGTGGGAGATTTGGAGTTATTAATTGATTTTTCATTTTGAAGTGTGTAATTTCAGAAGCCTGAGGCTGCTTTTGTTGATTGACAAAAGACAGTTGGGTTGCACATCAGGCTACAAGTTAAAAAAGGGTTGTAAATTTCTTAATTAACATAAGATAACAAGTAGGGAGACTAAACTGTACAAACCATTAAGAACTGACAAAATCAGCAGGAGTAATATATATGATTATAGGTTACAGTAGAGTTGTAAATAGTTCAATCCACATAAGATAATAGTAGGTGAGTTAAACAGGCAAACCATTAAGAACTGAGGATATCCTTTGGGAATACATATGCAATTAGGTTACCATAAAGTCTTAAATAATTCAATTAACATAAGGTAGCAAGTAAAGGATGAAAGCAAAATAAGATAACATTTATAATTAAACCATTGTATACAGCTGTTATGATCTACAAGGAAAAAGATTCTTCCTAAGGGAAATGACTAACTTATGACATCAGAAGTTCCATGGTAACATACTTGTAACTGTTCCTGGACAACTGCAGGGCCACACACCATGTCCACATGCTAAGTAGTAGGATAAAGGAAGCTAGAAGGGTGTGTGCCTCCAATCTCCACCACTCTTCTAATGTCCAGGTCAGAATGTAGTGGATGAGTAATACTCCATACCTATAAAGAAAATGTATGATGTTATGTGGGTGACACTAAGTCTACCCAGGTTCATTTTATCTGAGAGAGAAGTGAAAGATCAATGCTTTAAAGCACAGGGGCCACATATGGTCCATAGCAGATGAGATTGAATGAATCATGAGAGGCATTTATGGGGACAGATTAGATAGGAACTAGTGATTTGAACATCAAAGAGACAGAAATAGTAGCCAAGGATGATTCTTTAATTTTTTCTAATGAGTCATGTAAGATCACTTTCCTATTCATTGTGAATGTGGACAACCTTGGACAGTTTGGAAATGGAAATAATGAATTTAATGATACTGTGAGACATATATTGAAGGATACATGTCTTAATTGGCACAGCAGCACAAATGGGCGGAATTATGGTCACCCCACAATAATTCTGTGGGGTACAATACAGTGTCCTTAAGAGTCAAAATGAAAAAAGGCAGTTAATTAAAATGTCAAATGAGTAGAATGTAAGAAACCATAAGCAGTCAAACTGCTAAATTTCAGAATATGGAACATAAGACATCCCATGATTTGCTCTCTCCCTTAAAATATGCCATACCCAGTGTGTTTCTCTCACACAGAATGAATATAAGTGCAAGGAAACCAAACCTAACATTCTCACTCAATGTGCTGTGTTCCTTGCTCTTCCAGGCAACTCTCTCGACCAATTTACAATGCAGGGATTGAAAATGTATTTCACTTTCATCTCATTGAATTGAACTTTGCATTATTGTCATGTTCTATTTTATCCTGAAACTTGCTGTTATTTTTTTCTTTCTCTCTATAGATCTCTGTTTCTCTCTCTCTCCCTGACTCTATCAATTCTCCCAATCTCTGGTATATAATAGTGAAACTAAAAATTTAAATAAATAATTATCAGGATAATAATAATCTGTAATAAAATTTATAACTTAGTAATTATATAAAGTATAATTTTTATTGAATATGGAATATGTTCAAAATTCTGTTTTATATTAGTGTGTATGCATGTGTGTGTAAGTCAGTGTATTGTGTGTTACCTATTGTTTCTCAGTTTTTAAAATCTATTTTTAATTTAATATGCCAAATTGTAAATTCAATTAAATGCCAATTATATGCAAACATAAAAATTGCCCTAAAGCATCTCATTTAATTTTTAAACCCAATCCACGGAAGAATAGCATCTTCCCCATTTAATAGATAATCTTTTGATATATAATTTTATCTCTGATGGTAATTTTGTTTTGCAATGAGACTGAAAGAAAATTCAATATGTTCCAGGACTGTATTTATATTGATTTATATTGACCTCCATTAAAACAAAGGAAAATATATTGGTTAGATTTTAATTTTTGTAATATAATTTTATAATTTTTAAGACTGTTTTACTGAAGTTCTTTCTTTCATGCATGAACATCAATGAACAATAAAGTTGTACACTTATGAAACAAACATACATATCATCATATATTACCTTACCACCACACTTTGCATTTTTGTGAAAATAAATTGTTACAAACTATGAAAAAGCATGGTCAAAATATTACTAATAACTATATCTAATTTCTTATATTTGGTGTATTTTTAACAACCCACCTAGTTATTTACACCCTATATTAATATTACATAATTGTTACAGCTCATGAGAGAATGTTCACATATTTTTCAGTTAACCACACTGCATCTTCCACCACAGGTTTCATTGTGTTCTACAGTCCTTTGCTTTGTACAATCTATTCACAGTGTACCAAAATCAGCTCCTATATTCAAATCAGAGTTGTGCTTTCATCACCTCAGTCCATTTTAGAATGTTTCCATTACTCTAAGTGGAAAAATCTCATACACCCTTATAACACCTTATTTTCCCTTGGAATTAATATATCTTCTTTGCCATTGCTGCAAAAATATTACAATGATTGTTAACTAAAATCCATAACTTACATTAATTAAATTAAATCCATAATCACATTAATTGTAATGTCCCATGGTTCACCATATTCTTAACATTTTGTAAAAGAACATTCTTAAAATTATATTAACTACATCATAATCCTCTATGAAAACCACAGTTATACAGTCCCTACATTATTCTCTAGCTTCTTTTCAATTGAAATAATACATCCACAGACTATGTCTTTCAGGACCAATTACATTTATAAATCAGCAGTGTTACTTGATGATAATGTGCTATCATCAAATTTATCCATTTCCATATATTTACAATAAACCTTATTATAAATTCTACATACATTAAGCATCAACTCCCATTCTCAACTGAAATTCAATTTCCTAGTAATGTACACGCTATAGTTTATCCACATGTCTTTACCCATGATTTTAGTTCATATTTCTGATATCATAATATTTGTCATTTTGTACTTCACCTTTCACTCCACATAATGTCATCAAAGTTCATCCAGTTATCACAGGCATCACAGGCATCTCAGTTTCATTTTTTCTTAGAGATGATTAGTATTCCATTGTAAGTATTTACCACATTTTATTTATCCACTCATCATTTGATGGATACTTCTGTTTTTTTCCTTATTATTATAACCCTGAATGATGCTGCTTTGAATATTGGTGTGCTACTGTCAGTTCATTTCCTTCCCTTCAGTTCTCTGAATATATTCTTAGTAACAGGATTGCTGTATCATAAGGCAATTCTATATTTAGTTTCTTGAGGAATCACCAAATATTCTTCCACAGAGGCTTCAGCCAACAGTAAAATTGTTTTCTTATTTCTCCCCATTTATCCAAATTATGTAGTTTTTGGTTTTTGTCTTAATGGTCATGCTATAAGGTAGGGAATTATATCTCAATGTAGTTTTGATTTGCATTTACCTAGCATCTAATGATGAGGAACCTTTTTTATGTGCTTTTTGGCCATTTGTATGTTCTCTTTGGTGAAATATCTATTGAAGACTTTTCTCCATTATTTGAATTGGGCTGTGTATTAGTCAGGGTTCTCTCAGGAAACAGAGTCAACAGGAGATATCTGTCAATAATATAAGATTTCATAAGAGTTTCTCATGTGACCATGAGGATGCACAAGTCCAGGTTCTGCAGGGAGGCTGCAAGCCAGGGGCTCTGATGAAAAACCGATGAAAGTTCCTTGATGAGTTTCTGGAGAAATTGGCTGTCCAATGACAAGCTGGGAAATTCTCTCTGAATGTTGAAAGCACTTTCCCATTTAGGGCAGTAAACTGATTGGATAAAAACATCATCCATTCTTGATCCAATTTCCCTGATTGATGCAGATATAATAAGCCAACCATGCAGTAAACTCACTGGTGATCGAAGTCCATAAATGCTCTTGTATTACAATTAGCCCACTGCTTACTGGACCTAATACCTGGACATAATTACCTGGCTGAGTTGACACATTAGGCTCACCATCACAGTCCACCCCTTGTCAAATCAGCAGCCATACACATTACCCTAAACCATACTCAGTTTCTAAGTAAAAAAAAAAACATACAAGCACACATATATATTTCTGCCTAACAATGTTTAACTCCCCTGCATACAACCAGAAATTCATTAATTCCTCACAGAATAGGGTGCAAGTCCTTGGGTAATATTGACTCTTAAAGTTGACATCCTTATATATTATGACATGAGATTAATACAACTTTTCATATGATAGGGAAAAAGGATGGGGAAGAAAACAAGAAATTCATTTTGTGTACATACACAATAATACACATAATGAAATGAGGAAGAAGGGTTCATGACTATTACAGTCCTCATTTCTGTAACTGCTCACACGGTTGGAGTTCATATTTATCACTACCTTTTCCACTACTCATTCCATGTTCCCATTACCTTCAGCAAGCATTTCAGTTGGCTATGGTTCTTTTCTTAGTGGGGTGACCCAAATTTTGATTCCCGAAGATTCTGCTTGAATTGGTTTGTTGCAATTCCCTGCTTGAATTGGTTTGTTGCAATTTTGCATTGACTTTAATCACAGGGCATGGCAGTATTAGGAGACACCCAAAAGGATGCCCTGCAGTCCAGGCAAACTCTTCTTTACCCCCATTATGTAGATGTAGTCCTATTTCCCCTTGATAGTCAGGATCAATCACCCCAGCCAGCAGAGTAATTCCCTTCTTTGCCTGTTGATTCACAGGCAAGAGGAGCCCAAAGTGGTCAGGTGGCAATCTTAACTTCCAATTTAATGGAATCATCATTGTGTTCCCAGGTGGCAGCACTCCTCCTTTTGGGACTAAAACCTGTGGACCAGCAGAGTGTAAGGTTGAAGGAACAGGAAGCAAAAATTTTCCTAGTGGGTCACTAGGGATAATAGTGAGCTGTGCCACTCCCATTTCCAGCCCTTGATTCCTCGACCCATGAATCCTGGTTATGGGAGAAACAGCACCATAGAGAGGACACTGATTTAGAGCATACACAGCCTCCTGGATAACATTGTCCCAGCCCTGCAAAGTATTGACACCTAGTTGGCACCATAATTGAGTCTTCAAAAGGCCATTCCACTGTTCTATTATTCCAGCTGCTTAAGGGTGATAGGGAACATGGTAAGACCAGTGAATTCCATGGGCATATGCACATTCCTACACCTCATTTGCTGGGAAATGGGTTCCTTGATTAGAAGCAATACTGTATGGAATTCCATGGCATTAGATAAGACATTCGGTAAGTCCATGGATGGTATATTTGGAAGAAGCACTGCATGCTGTAAATGCAAACCCATAGCAAGTGTGTGTCTATTACAGTGAAAACAAGTCACTGCCCCTTCCATGGTGGAAGTGGCCCAGAATAGTGGGGCCACTATTACCTGCCACCAGGGAACAAGCTGGTCACCTCAAGGAAGTGTACCATATCAGGGGCTCAGTGTGGGTCACTGCTACATGCAGATTAGACAATCAGCAGTGGCTGTATCCAAGTCAGCCTTGTTGAGGTGAAGGCCACATTGCTGAGTCCATGCATGACCTCCATCTCTGCCTCCATGGCCATGTTGTTCATGAGCCCATTGGTCAATGACAGGAGTGGCTGGGGAAAGATGCTGAGCATTAGCCACAGAGTGGGTCATCTTATCCACTTGATTTTTAAACTCTTCCTCTGCTGAAGACTCTCTCTGGTGGGAATTCACTTGGGACACAAATATGTTCATGTTTTTTGCCCAATCAGAAAAGTCTATCCACATACCACTTATCCAGACCTGTTTGTCAATAATTTTCCTATCATGTTCCTTCCAAATCCCTGTCCATCCAGCCAAACCACTGGCAACAGCCCATGAATCAATGTACAAATATATCTCTGGCCATTTATTCTTCCAAACAACATGAACAACTAGTTGCACTGTTTGAAGTTCTGGCAATTGGGAGGATATGCTCTCCCCACTATCCTTCATGGATGTCCCAGAAATGGGCTGCAGGGCCACAGCTGTCCCCTTTTGAGGGACATATCAAGCAGAACCATCTGTAAACCAGGCCCGAGTTTTCACATCCTCAGTCAACTGATTGTAAAGGACTCCACAAGAGGCCAAAGCTGTGGGCTGGGAAAGAGAAGGTAACAAGTCAGGGGTGGTGACCATGGTCATTTGGTCTACTTCCTCATGTAACTTACTTGTGTCTTCAGGACCTGCTCGAGCCCTACCTCATATATACCACTTCCACTTTATTATGGAGTGCTGCTATGCATGCCCACCTTTATGGTTTGGTGGGTCAGATAATACCCAGCTCATGATAGGCAACTTATGTATCATGGTAACGTGGTAGCCCATGGTTAAGCATTCAGTCCCTACTAAATCCAAGTAACAAGCCAAAAGTTGTTTCTCATAGGGGAGTAGTTATCTGCAGAGGATGGCAAGGCTTTGCTCCAAAGTCCAAAGGGTCTGCCTTGTGATTCCCCCATAGGGACCAATGAAAGTCTACAGACAGCATCTCTATTTGCCACTGAAACTTCCAGTACCATTTGATTTGCTGGATCATATGGTCCAAGCAGTAGTGCAGCTTGCACAGCAGCCTGGGCTTGTCACTGGGCCTCCTCTAGTTCTAGTCCTCAATCAAAACTAGCAGCTTTTCTGGTCACTTGGTAAATGGGCTGAAGTAGCACACCTAAATGAGGAATGTGTTGTCTCCAATATCAAAGAGGTCAACCAAGAATTGTGTGACTTTTTTGGTCTAGGAGTGGCCAGGTACAACAGCTTATCCTTTACCTTAGAAGGAATATCTCAACAGGCCCTACACCAATTGACACTAGAAATTTTGCTAAGGTGGAAGGACCCTGAATTTTGTTGGATTTATATCCAATCCTCTCTCACACAAATGCCTTACCAATAAATCTAGAGTCTTTGCTACTTCTTGCTCAGTAGGTCCTATCAACATGATATCATCAATATAATAGACCAGTGTGATGTCTTGTGGGAGAGAAAGGTGATCAAGGTCCCTGCAGACAATAATATGACATAGGCCTGGAGAGTTGATATACCCCTGAGGCAGGACAGTGAAGGAATACTGCTACCTTTGCCAGCCAAAAGCAAACTGTTTTTGGTGGTCCTTACTAATGGCAATTGAGAAAAAAGCATTTGCCAGATCAACAACTGCATACCAGGTACCAAGGGAAGTGTTAATTTGCTCAAGCAATGATTCCACACCTGGGACAGCAGCTGCAATTGGAGTCACCACCTGCTTAAGTTTACAAAAATCTACTGTCATCCTTCAAGATCCATTTGTTTTCTGCACCAGCCAAATAGCGTTGAATGGGATGTGGTGGCAATCACCATCCCTGCATCCTTCAGATCCTTGACGGTGGCAATAATCCCTGTAATACCTCCAGGAATCAGGTATTGACTTTGATTTACTATTTTGATAGGCAGGGGCAGTTCTAGGGGCTTCCACTTTCCAACCATAATAGCACTCATTGCACAAGTCAGGGATCAAATGTGGGGATTCTATTCCAATTATGCATTCTGGAAGTGGGAAAATAACCACAGAATGGGTCTGGGGACACACTGGACCCACTGTGAGATGGAGCTGAGTTAAAACTCCATCAACCACCTGACCTCCATAAGCCCCTACTCAGACTGTTGGACCACAGTGATTTTTTGGGACTCCTTCAATTAATGTGACTTATGAGACTGTTTCTTATAATCCCTGAAATGTCTGATCATTTCCTTTTACCCAATGCACAGTTACTCTGGCAAAATGCCATAAGTCTCCCTGGGGTAAAGGTGAGAGGATGATTAAAAATATAAATTTTGGTCATTTTCATTGGATCCTTCCCTAAGAGGACCTGACCTTCTCATTCAATGGGGTCTGGGTCTGTAAACTTTCTCAAGTCTGGGAATTTGTTAAGGGCCATGATTCTCTACATCTGTAATTTGAGTTAGGGTTTTGTTCACTGAGCCTAGAACTCTTCTGCTTATACAGATTGAGAAGAAATTTAGTAGGCTGCCCATCTATTATAATTCTAGGTACCCCATGATCTATTAGCAGCACCAAAATTCCATGCGACTCAGACTGTTCTGTGTACTGTTTTGAATCTGTCTTTCATTGCAGTAGCCATGTCCACCTTGCCTTTGCTGATTCACTTCCAATACTTGACTTTTACAAGAATGAGATCAGATCATCCCCATAATGTTTAAGGATTCCAATTCCATTACATCTATCCCTACAGTAATATCTGTACTACAGAGAAGAGCAACCACAGAGCTTTTCAGAGAAGATGGGGTTTGCCTAACAAATTTATTCCTCACTGTCCTGGTTTAAGGTGTGTCCTCTGGATACTCCTGGGATGGTTGGGCAGGTGTCAAATTGTAGTCCAATTAGATTAGAGAACCCCTCAGACATCCCATGTTTAAGACTGTGTTCCTCAAGAACTACTGTTGGTAACAGCTGTATTAGTTATGGTTCTCTCAGGAAACAGAATCAACAGGAGATATCGATCAGTAATATAAGATTTAATCAGACTCTCCCATGTGACTGTGGGGATGCATTAGTCCAGGTTCCTCAGGGAGGCTCCAAGCCAGGGTCACCAATCAAAGACCAATGAAAGGTCCTCGATGTGTTTCTGGGAGAAGTTGGCTGTCCATAGGCAAGCTGGGAAATTCTCTCTGAATGTTGAAATCACTTTCCCTTCTAAGGCACTCAAATGATTGGATAAAATCATCATCCATTCTTGATCCAATTTCCCTGATTGATGCTGTATTAGTCAGCCACAATGGTGCCTTTGCAAATATATACTAATAATTGGTTTGTCTTTATAAAGGGTATTTATTTGGGGTAGAAGCTTACAGTTACTGGGCCACAAAGAATAAGTTTCTTCCCTTACCAAAGTCCATATTTTGGAGCAAGACAGCTGCTGAAGTCTGCCAGAGTTCAGGTCTTTGGCTTCCTCTCCTCCCAGGGCTGTGTTTCTCTCCAGGCTTATTGCTTCCTCCACAAGGTCAGCTATATACTATTAGGTGAACATCTCATTTCTCTTTTCCTGGGCATCCTATCCAACATCAGAACTGCTTCTCAAAAATGTGCTTCTCAAATCTGCTCCCTCTGTCTTTTGCCTTGCCTTTCATACTTGATACCACACCCACCAAGGGGTGGGGCTCAATGCCCTACTGTTGTGGCCCAGTCAATGCCCTAGTAATAACCCATTCATGCCCAGATGAACAGATCAGTTTACAAGCAAGATTCAATATCGATTTTTGGAATTCATAATTACATCAAACTGTAACACTCCACCCTCTGGATTCCAAAAGTATATTACAATATTCAAAAAACCTTAAACCACTAACAATTGCAAGTACAAAATCCTATCATAATCAGTTCAATGAAATACAGTTTGTCTTCAGGCAAAATCCCTTCTAGCTGTAGAACTCTGAAACTTACAAAACAATTTGACTACTTCCAATACACAAATGGAAAGGCAAAGAATAAACATTTTCATTATCACAGGAAGAAATTGGGATGTTAAACATAAGTCATGGAACCTTTACAGTTCAGTAAACCTGCAGGTCACCCCTCATTGAAGTTCAAAGTCTGAGAGTCATTCTTACAGTGATGGTTTCTTCTCCTTGGGGCCACATGGGAACCCACCCTTTCCACAGGCTTGTCCAACAGTCATTTTCTTTGTTCCAACCTCATCAAGCATCTGGGTATCGAACAAGCTCCAGACCTCATCCTACAAGAATGTTGGGGTGATTGCCACACACTACTCAATCATTGGGTAAGAGTCTTAGCACCCCTAATACAGTGAGGTGAAGGCAACATTCCCCCTAACCTTTGTAATATAGGCTCAACACTCTCAGAGCAATGACTTGACCACCTGGCCTTCCCTAATCCATGGGAGTCAGGATCACCACTCTCAGACCTATGATGTGCTGACCTTAACAGCCCTAATCATTGAGGAATGTGCTCCACCATCCCTGTTACCTGGGGCAGCAAGACTCTTCCCAAACATTGGGTGGGAACATCCACACTCTTAAACTGCTCAGGAAAACTCACCCTCTCTGGACTCATGGATGGGTCTCATCTCTTGGACCAAGGCAATGTCTTAATTCCAGATCTCAGCTTCCATTGTTTTCTCCTTAAAGCTGTTTCTCCTTCAATGTCTCCTCTCCATGTCCTTTTTAGTCCAAATGAACAATGGTTTTGTTCATACAGTGCTCTCAAAAATTTGGTGGTTTAGAATGCAGGAAGCAGGTGTCCAAACCATCAGAGAGTAAGACGTTCCACAAGTCTTTCCAAGATAACTGCATCTTCAATTCTGATTTACAATTCCATGTTTAGCTAAGTCTTCAAATGGGGCACTTTCATCTGGAAATTTGATTTCCAGAACCTTGGCATCAGTTTCAGTTTTCTTTGTTCCCAAAAGTTCAGTCCTTAGTGTATTTCACTCATATAGTATTTTGCTATTAGCTACAAGGAGAAGCCAAGCCACATTCCCTGGGTTTACTTTGGAAAGTACTTCAGATAAATGCTCAGGGTTGCCATTTTCAAATTCTGTCTCCCATATAACAACAGCAGTTAATCTTGCTAAGTTTTCTGCAGCTTTAAAACAGGGGTCACCTTTCTTCCAGTTTCCAATGATAGTTTCTTCATTTACTTCTAAGACATCATAAAAGGTCTCTTTAGCATCCATCTCACAATTATTTCCATCTAAGGCCTTATCAAAAAGAACTTTGGGCTCCATATTGCTACCAACAGTCTCTGCAAAGCAATATAGTCCTTTTCCATTAAGCATTTCAAATTTCCTCCAAAAAATACCCCTTACCCATTTATAAAACCATTTGAACGTATTGGTAATTGCAAAAGCACTACCCCACTTCTGGTACCAAATTCTGTATTAGTCAGCCAAAGTGGTTCCTTTGCAAATATACCAATAATTGATTGGTCTTTATAAAGGGTACTTATTTATGGTAGAAACTCACAGTTACCAGGCCACAAAGCATAGGTTTCTTCCCTCAACAATGTCCATGTGTTGGAGCAAGACAGCTGCTGATGTCTGCCATGGCTCAGGCCTTTTGGGATCCTCTCATCCCATGGTTGCATTTCCCTCTGGGCTTAGAACTTCCTCCACAATGTCATCTGTAGACTATCAGGTGAATGTCTCATTTCACTTCTCCTGGGCTTCCTCTCCAAAATCAGAACTGCTTCTCAATAATCTGCTTCTCAAATCTGCTCCCTCTGTCTTTTGCCTTGCCTTCTATACTTGAGACCACACTCACCAAAAGGCAGGGCTCAATGCCCTACTGACATGGCCCAGTCAACAACCTAATCATAACCCAAACACACCCCGATGAACAGATCATTTTACAAGCATGATTCAACATTGATTTTTGGAATTCATAAATACATCAAACTTTAACAGATGCAGATGTAATCAGCCATCCTTCCAGTAAACTCACTGGTGATCAAAGTCCA
>PVKH010014470.1:0-16474 GCA_004027955.1 Chaetophractus vellerosus
GTTTGCAGCACTGTTTAATGAATGGAAAATATTTTCACCTTTTAGTTTCTATACATGTATTTTAAACTGTCCCAATTTGATAAATTACATTTGGAATCAAAACTGTTAGATAGGCTCATTACTAGACAAAGAATTTAGACTAGAGGCTTTTTTTGATAAACAACTGAATGACATAAGAAGAAATCATTTTACTGATAGACCAAAACAGCAACACAAGTCTTTCCATGCTGAGTATTTAGTATCTTTTCCTTTTCTGCATAGAAAAGAGGCAAAAAAAAAATTAAGTACATATTTACTGATATTAATGTGTGGTTCAATCACTGCTCTGGCTGCCTTTTATATTTATCTCAGTACATTAATAAAAATTAATAGCAGCCAAAACCTTTTTTAAAAGCATTAAATATTATGTCTTTACTTAAGTGATTTAAAATTAGAGTTTCCCCCGAACACTCAAATATTTAGCACAAATAGCTCCATGGAGATGACAAAATGCGGCTCAAGTACAATTCAATTCCTTTCTTCTCCAGTGTGTGTGATCTGTTTCCATGGAAATTTCATGTTGGCCAGGAATTGTAAAAATACTATACGCAAACATATTTCAGAAACAAACCTTTTTGGGGAATAGTCATGATTTAATTTGAATCAGATCATTAAAATTGTTCAAATGATAGAAAAGATGACTTCTTCTTTAGCAGGAACCATTCTGCAATGTCCCTTTGCTCAATGTGTTAATCTAACAGAGTTGGAGATTATAGTGGCTTTGATTTGCCTTTTAATGAGAATAAAATTAAATGTTAATGATTTAGGTAAACATTCATTCAAACAAGATTTAGGACTTAATATTAGTCAGGTATTGTTGGGGTGCTGAAAGGAATAAAAGATGTATACCAACATAACAGTATGCAATGGGATGACTACAGCAAAGAGGGCAATTAAGGTGCTCTGGGAGTGTAGAGGAGGGAGGGCATGTTTCTGACTGGTAAGATCAAGGAGCTGTTCTTGGATGAAATGGCAGTTGAGCTAGGTCTTGAAGAATGAGAAAGTGGGAGAAGGCCTTCCTGGCAAGGGAAAACAGCTGAGCAAAGACACAAAGGGCACGTTTGGGGAATTGTGAGAAGTCCAATTCGCTGATGTGTAATGGGAAACTGGGGAAGGTAAGATAGAAAGGTAGACTGTGGCTAGGTTTTGGAGGACTTTGAATGCCACGGTAATTTGAATATCATGCTGTTCTTTCTCATCTGATTCTCCCAGAATATTATGCTCAACTGTCAACAGTTGAATATTGTCTGATGAGACAGTAAGGGAAATGAAAATAGAACACTATTTTGAGAAAAGTGGCATTGAAAAGACTAAAAAATCAGGGCAGTAGCTTGAAGGACTAACAGGCTTGAAACAATGGTTTATTTGAGACATATGGTGGTTTTAAAATATGCCCACAATTTTTTTGGAAATTTCTTCCTTCAAAAGGTGGAGACTAATTCCACTCCTTTGAGTGTGGGCTGGAATTTAGTGACTAGCTCCTAACAAATAGAATAAGAAAGAAGTGACAGTCTACCACTTCTGTGAGTGGGTCATGAAAAGCACTGCCTCTTATGAGTTTCTTTCTGGGATCACTTGCCTTGGGGAAAAGCCAGCTGCCATGTTGTGAGGACACTCAAGTAGGCGTGGAGAGGCCCTCTTAGCAAGGCTGCCCACAGCCCTGTGAGTAAGCCAACTTGGAAGTGGATTCTCCAGCCCCAGTCAAGCCTTCAGATGACTACAGCTCTGGCAGACATTTTGATTGCAGCCTTACAAGATACCCTGAGCCAGAACTACCACCAGCTAAGCTGTTCCCAAATTCCTGACCCCACAAGTATCTGAGATAATAAGTGTCCGTTGCTTTAATCTGTTACGTTTTATGGTAAATTGTTCTGCAGCAATAGGTAATTAATGTAGAAGATTTAGGAATAGGAAAGTCTTAGATATGTTTGTGGGTTGAGAAGAAGGAGCCAATGGAGACGGAGAAATGAAAGATCCCACAGGGAAAGGAAAGAGGGAATTGTCCTTAGATCAATTCTGGAAGGAGTTTGTAAGAGAGAACCATGAGGAAAGAGTGGAGATGTTATTTTTGGAAAGGATGCCTGAGAATCAGAAAAAATTTAGATTGGAAGGGTGGAAAGTAAAATCAAGTTGTTGATTCCATCAGCAAAGGAGAGGGGAAGGGTCATCTGCTGAGATGTAGGAGCCCCTGCGATTAAGAGTTCCAGGAGAGGAGGAAAAGTTGGAGGAGCTATTGTGAGATACCATGTAGGGAATCAGGTAAAAGCAAAGGCTGTAACTTTCTCCAGCTATGCTTAGCACCATGGGAGACTCAGATGAGAAAGGACACTGGAGCTTACCCATGACTGGGGGTGAATAAGGCAGATATGAAAGATCAAATAGACAAAGGATCTGGGATGCTGACATAATTGAAGTGGCTGGACATGAGATCCCAGCTGGGTACAAGGACATGTGAAACTATAGGGGGTTAATGAACTGAGAATATGATGGGGTAGAACGTCTATAGCAACTACAATCTATACCATACAGTCATAGTTTATTCCTGTGCTGGCATATATGATAAGATAGCTTTTTTGGTGTGTATGCCTAGTTGTCCTGGTGAGATCATAAACTCAGGGTTGTAACCATGGTTTATACATTTTTTTATCCCACTAGCAGCTAGCACATTGCTTTATAGTCACATATATTTGTCAAATCAATGAATAAAATCACTCTTGCGTTTTATGTGTGTTCTTCTATTGGGTTTTTTCCTTCCTTCACAATAACCATCTGATTGAGGCTAAAGATCTGTTCATTTTAGAAAGCTGAATGTGTTCCATCCTTGTCTCTAAGAGCCAGGATTTCTGAATGCTTTAAAGAAGTATTATAAAATTATAAAAAGAACAATACCTGATTGGCTAAACACAATAAGCCTAATTATGCCCATGCAAAGCAACCTTGAAATAAACTTTGGATGATATCTCTTCAATCTGACAAAAACCAGAAAAGTGAAAAGGTTTAGAGAGAAAAAGAGACTGAACTTCTGGAAAATCAGGCAAAGTGGAGGCCTCTATTTAGAGGAATCTTGCAGAAGCTTGTGTGAGGAGAGCAAGAGCTCCAAGAGGGAAGTCTGGTTTTTGAAGATTACTAGTATAAACAGCTCCTTTGTCTCAGTGGACATTCATATATTCTTTAGCTGGGGCAGTTAAGGAAAAATTGAAAATTAACTTTTTAACTGTGGGACAGAGTTACTGATTGCAATTATAAACAGATAGTTCTTTAATTGTTTACCACCTCCCTTCTGTATATTATACAGTCACACCCCAACCCACCTCTCATTCAATTCAGGTTTTAATGTATCAGCTAATGAATTTGTATTTTGAACTATTATTGTGACACAGCCAAGAATTTCAGTTTACCACCTTTGTTGATGGATTTGTTTAAACAAATATTTGACTATTTTATTATATTTTGGCCCTATCATATTAAAATAATGGGAAACAGAAAAAAAAAAGTGCTGATACCCATGATGGCAAGTTTAGGTTTCCTACATTTAGTACTACCATTAAGACAAAGATGAAAATCACTCTGCTATCTAAAAGGAACAGAACTTAGCATCAACCATATGTTCACTGTAAAGGAAAAGAAACCAAAGAAAGAACACGTAGAAAGTACTGGGACTAAATGACCCAAGATCGTGTCTGAAGTTGAGGGGTAATTAGGGATTCTATAATAATTTTTGGGTCTTAAATCATACTAGTTCTACTTCCAGCCATTCAAATACATGGTGTTAGAAAGACAGTAACGGCCTGTGCTGTATGATGCTCCAGGAAGCCCATGGAGGTGCTGCAGGGGTAAAGGGAAGGGCCAGGAGGGCAGAGCTCCAGGCTTCCCATCCCTGTGTCTGCTTCCACCAAAATGGAGCTCCTTTTCTGCTTTTCATTTGGATTCTTAAGAGAATTTCTTGTAAAGAAAGGATTCCCAATTAACAAAAGCCTGAAAATCACTGCCTTACCTTGACATGGTATTTATACAGGAAAATGAAGTGGTTCAAACTTTTGGGGATACTATTTGGCGTTATCTCTTAAAATCTACACATTCATAGCGTTTAACTCAGCAGTTCTACCTCTAGCAATTGATCCTACACAAATAATCATTCAAGGGACTAAAGACAGATATATATCTGACAGGGATATTTATGGCAGCATTGTTCATAATAGCAAAAGATTGAAAACAATGCCAATATTCATAAATAGGGAATTGGTTAGCATAATGATATGCATGGTCTTTAAAAGGGATGAGATAGAAAGATGCCCAAGATAAATTGTTAAGTAGAAAAAGCAAGTTAAAAAACAATGATTCCAGGGGAGTGGATGTAGCCCAGTGGTTGAGCACCCGTTCCCATGTACGAGGTCCTGGGTTCATCCCCCCCCACCCCGTTCCTCCTAAAAAACAAACAAAAAACCCATGATTCTATTTGTAATTCAAATATGTTAATAAATAAAAGAAAATCATTGCCTTGACATATGCACATTGGAGCTGTTACTTTACTTCTTAAAATAATTACTAATGCATAGGTTTGTTTTATTTTATATATTAGATTGCATGATCTTTTTTTAAATATCAAGGTTATATTTATCCAACTTTGGAAATACTTTGGGGTTTTCTGTAATTGCTCAGTCTGAAAGTCTAATTTCTTGTTCTGAACAAGTGGTTAAACTTATAGTATGGTGGTTTATAGAACATGAAATAAAATTGTAAAGCTTTTGTGCATTTTTACATCTTAAGGAGATTATCAGCTGGTGAATTATTGAATTTAGTCATGTGGTTTGACTAAAAATGTTGAGTCCTCAAGGTTACTCACAAACCCAGTATTTTAGTCACATTCAAGAGAATAGCCATTTTTCATATTGGTGCAGTAGGGATTTCCATAATTTAACCGTAGAGAGCTATTCTCTCTTCATTTTCCAGTCATAAATTGGGTACATAAAAGATACAAGATTTTGCTTACACAAACTTATTATAGGGAGCCATGAAACCATGACACTTTGCTGTTACTGTGATATGACTGATAAGGTCTTTTACTAATTTCTGTTGAAACATGGAAAACTAAAAGTGGATTTCCCAGCTAGAGACTTATTCTCCTGCAACTGACCTCTGTCTCAGTGCCTCCATCAAATCCACAGAAAAAGGGGAGCTCTGTAAACCTAGACGTTCCCATATTCACGTGAGGCAGAAAATGTCAGGGTAAATTTTACAAATCAGTTAAACTGATAGTGCCATAGATAAGACAGAAATGAAAATTATAGATTTCTTAAGTGTCATACCAACATCCTCACACTTCTTTATAAAAGCTTTAAAGACATTCCACGAGAAACCAGATCAGGGGTGAATCTGCCTTCTTCAAAGCAGAGAGAGAACTGTCTCACCATATGTATGTTGTTGACCCCCAGAGAGATCCCAGTGGTGAGACCATAGAAGGTGCAAAAAACACTCGTCTTCTGGAAATCCACACAAAGCATATATTGTCCTGCAACAGGGCTCTGGGCAAATTCCACAATGTCACCTATCATAGATTAGGCAACAAGCTTTAGTGGGAAACTCACAAGCCAAGAGTCTACTAGAGAAGATACAGGGTGGAGGGCTGGGGTCAGGGTGCTCTGTTGGACACGTCACAAGTGTGCATTCCAGAGAAGGGACATCCCCTCCCTTTTTGCCCTCTCTCTTCAAGACCAAAGCTGTAAACGTCCGCGTCAGGAGGTTCCCCTCAGAGTACTTGCTATCAGGCTGTCTGGGTTTAGATGCCAACTGTCAAGGGTTATCTGAGAAAGCCAGCTGCTTAGTAGGAGGGCTCCTTGGGTGTTCATGGGAAATTGCAGCCCCTCTTGGTGGGAGAGAAAGCGAAGGGTGTCATAGCAATTTGAATGTGGGAATAAACGGGGAGACCCCTTGTAATAGTGGGTGCATTGTCTAGGCAATCTGAAATGATCTCCTGGGTTCATTTTCAGACTATCTTGTCTGTTTCACCACTGGTACTGATCAGTAGCACTAACCTTTCATATAAAAAGCCAAAAATTTAGGGTTCAATTTTAATTACAGGGGAGCGGGTGTAGCTCAGTGGTTGAGCACCTGCTTCCCGTGTAAGAGGTCCCGATTTCAATCCCCAGTATCTCCTAAAAAAAAAAAAGAAACAAAAAAAAATTACAATTTTAATCTGTTTCTGCCATGATTATTTGCAATGCCTAGGACTTTTGAAGGCCTTCCATTTTATGCCAATTTTAACAAAATTTAGGTATTTTAAAAGTTGGCATTTAGTTAAGAAATTTAAATATTCATGCCCTTGTGGTTTTGGCTGTGAATAGCTCTCTTTGGAGTTCTGTCACTCACTCATTGCCACCTGCTGGAGTAAAGAAGAAGTGCAGCTGCATACTTGCCGTCTCCTTAGGGCCGTGTTTTCTCTTCTCAGCGGTGGAAATCATATCCATGCCTTAAAGGAGTCGCCCATTACTGCCCCCAAGTGAAAGGAGAGGAATGGTTTGTGGTATGACTCGGAGAGAAGTTGGTTCTCTGGCCTTTCCGATCCTGTGACGCGTCCTGTGACCTGCAGCCTCTTTATACAAAGGAGTTGGCGGGAGCGGGGGCTGGGCAGGAGGCAACACGGTGAGCTGGAATGTGGGCAAAGGAATTCACTTCCCGCTTCTGAGACCCAGGGAAGGGCCAGTGGTCATAATATTTCTGCTTCGATCCCTACGTCTTTATACTCTGTGGCCAGGTTAGGTTTACTTATTTAGGCTAATGTCATATGACTTAGGTATAAGATAAGAGAAAGCTGTTTTCAAGCCTGTTCTTTGTAGATGTAATATTTGGCTGATAAGCAGGCGATTTGGAAATTCGTTCACCATGCATTTTTCATGGCCCGCTAAGGTATTTAATTGTACTGTATCTTTCAAGAATTTTACTAAGGGAAAATTGTTTTTCAAATCTGCCAGCTTCTTTCCTTTCCTGTTGAACTCCAGGTAACTAGACTATTTCATCTGGACTACTCTCCCCCAACTTCCAATCCATTCTGTTCTGCAGCTAGAATGATTATAAAATGCAGATCTGAGCATGTGATTGCTCTGCTTAAAAATCCTTCAATGCTTATACACTTTGGATAGATCATATGGTATGTGAATTTATCTCAATAAAACTGCTAAATAAATAAATAAATAAATAAATGTGTAAGAATAGCCAGAAATAGCAGCTATGTACAGCATGGGAAACATAAATTGAGAGGTGAAGAATTTTCTTGTTTGTCTGGTTTTTGTTTATTATTATTATTGAAATAATGAAAATGCTCTAATAATGATTGAAGTGATGAATGCACAGCTATGTGATTATACCACATACCATTGATTGTACACTTTGGATGAATTGTATGCTTTATTAATATGTATCAGTAAAATTGACTTATTAAAAAAAAGTCCTTCCGTGGTTTTTGGGACTACAGACTCTCTAATGCGCTTAGGAGGCCATTTAGGCACTGGTCCAGCCTCTTCTTTTAATCCTTCTGCTTGTCACTCTTGGCACTTGCCTTATGAACCCCTCTCCTTTTCTCAAGCACTATCCTTCACACACACACACTGCAGTATCTTTTCTTGAGCGACTGGCTGACTTTTACTCATTCTCCCGGCCTTAGCTTCCTTAGCTTCTGTGAGAGCCTGTATCCCTGTCTCCATCCCCTTTAACTGCAAGCTTCTTGAGAGCAGGGACTGGCTGTTGTTTACTTTTGTATCCCCAGCACCTTGTACCATATCTAGCAAATAATATTTGTTCAAAAAATAAATGTTGCATAAGCAAATAAAATGACATATTTGAAGCATTTTAAATTCCCAGTTAGAGAAATGAATGCCACCAATTTATAGAACTATATCAGAATCACTGTATTTATTTAAAAGTAGATTTTCCAATGAAGAAATTCACAATTTACTCTGACAATTTTATTTTAAAAAATAATAATGTGAGAGATAAAATAACAACGCTCTATAAACATTGTTAGTCTATAAACATTGTTAAATAAAAGATTCATAAAAATCATTGAAATCTTCCTTTTTTTAGACATGACTCTCTCAATAGGATATATTACTTGAGAATGAGTTTTACAATATACTAAACTATTATGAAAAGTAAGTGTGGCTTTACACACTGATTAAATTTGGCCATATTTAAATAATCCATTATATTCATTCCCACTAAACAAATTGTGAATATACTTTGTTTCAAGAAAGTTCTAGATGACATTTTTAAAAGAGGGCAAAAAGCAGCCAAGTTTAAATTCAGGGCCTCTAAATGAAATTTCAGAAGGCTCTGTAGTGCCCAAATGAACTTATTGTCAATGGTGCTTATATATTCCTCTATTCTAGGTTCCCAAACACAGCAAAGGCTGCTGGGGATCTCACTGTACCCGTGAAGCTAGGCATTATGTGTTCACTGTCATTTGGCAAGGACACTGAGGCCTCATTTTACGATGTGAGGATAATGATTTTCAGGTGAACACCTGTCTGCAATGCATGATGGGATCTACTGGTACAAGACATAAAACAGTTTGTTCTCAAGGACTGTTTTACCACCTCCACTGCTCATTAACTTAATTTTGTGGGAGTTTCTTGCTGGAAGACAATCAAACACTTTTATGAATGAGTCACAAATACTATTAAATGGCTTCTTTGGAAAAGATAATTCTTGTTATATAAGAAAATAGTCACAGCATGTCTTATTTTTCTAGAAATAAACATGTTTTCCAAAGAGGGAAAAGGCAAAAGCAGAAAATAAAAGCTGCCTCCTGGTATCCTCCTTATAGGTACTTCCCTCTGACTACAAAAGCACTAGTATTAGGTCCTAATCCCTGGAACCTGTAAGTGTTATTTTATTTGCAGATGTGATTAAGTTAAGGGTCTTGAGATAGGGAGATGATCCTGGATTATCGGATGAGCCCTAAATGAAACTCCATGTATCCTTATAAGAGGGAGACGGAGATTTGACATGTACAGAGAAGAAGGTAGAGTGAAGATGGAAGCAGAGCAGACATTGGAGTGAGGTGACCACAAGCCAAGGAATGCAGGCAGCCACCAGAAGCTGGAAGGGCAGGGAACAGATTCTCCCCTGCAGCCTCTGCAGGGATTGTGGCCCTGCTGACACCTTGATTTTGACCCAGTGATACTAATTTTTTACTTTTGGTCTCTAGAACTCTGAGGGAATAAGTTTCTGCGGTTTTAAGCCACCCAGTTTGTGGTAATTTTGTTACAGCAGTCACAGGAAACTAATACAACTAGGTGTCAACAACCATTTAATAAAAAGCTTATGAAGCAAATGTTCATTTTCGTGGATTTGGGTTAAAATGCTGAGAAATATTCAACAAATAATTATTGAACACCTACTATGTGCCACTAAAATATAGGCTCCTATAGAATATAGGGCAGAGATTCTTCTGTTTGTTCACTACTTTATATGCAGCACCTAGAATAATGCCTGGCACATAGTAGATGCTCAGGAAATAATTTTGAATGAATACGTGCTAGTCACTGTTCTAGGCCCCAGGGATACAGTACCCAAGACAGATGACATCTCTGCCGTCAGGGGGCTTACATTGTGGTGGATGAGAGACCATAAATAAGCCAAAAACAAAACAACCAATATTACATAAAGCCCAGTAGTGATAAGTGCTATGTGGGAAAAGCAGAGTAAGGGGTTAGAAAGAGACTTCAAGTGTGGGATGGTGCCCTTTTAGATATGGGAATTAGGAAAGGCTTCTCTGAGAAGGTGACATTTGAACAGAGACTTGAGTGAGGTGAGCAGGAGCGAGTCTGGTGACTCTCTGACGAGTTTTCCAGGCAGAGGGAAAGGCCAGTGTGAAGGCCTGAGGTGGGAAAGTGCTTGGTGTATGGCAGGAGCAGCAAAACGGCCAATGTGTCTTTGAAGTGGGATGTTGGAGAGGGTGGAACTGGGGGACATTAGATCAGGGCAGGGACCAGATCATAAGGGGCCTTTGGGGCTAGGAATTGGCTGGAATAGGAAGGGGAAAACTACGTTATTCCTCTACAAAGAATTTGTAAATGATGGTAAATTTTCTGAACTCTAGCTGTTGAAAGAAAAAGGGAAGTTTCACAGATCTACCTTCCTCCTGACCCTTTTCTTCCTCTGGCCTCTAATTTCAGAGTGTGTTATTTGGCTTTATGGATGGATGGTCAGTTTAGGTCGTCTTTTCTAGTAGGAGTTGAGATCCGACTTACAAAGGCTGTTGGTGGCATGGCCTTTAAAGTGAGTTGTGGAACCAGCTGTAGCTCAATTGGTAGGGCTCGGTTTACCACATGGGAGGCCCCGGGTTCGGTTCCCAGGGCCTCCTCAAGCAGGCAGACCGCCTCAAGAAGGCAAGCCGCCACGGGCAGGGCAAGCCGCCACGCGGTGAGCTGACTCAGCGGGATGCCACGGCAGGGGGAGACAAGCAGACACAGAAGAACGCAAAAGCAATGAACACAAGAACAAGCAGCGGGGGTGGGGGGGTGGAAATATATAATAAATGAAAAAATAAATCTTTAAAAAAAATAAAATAAAGTGAGTTGTGTTGTTCACTATGATACAGCTGCGGTTTAGCACAGTTTGGTCACTTTGTTTAGAGATTGTTAGGTAGGCAGAAACTAGAAGATACTTCCTAACAGAAATACTTCTTTCCAGAATCCTTAGTAAATAAAGCATGTGGTTACTTGTAAAGGTGTGAAAATAGCTTCTTTTACATGGAGAACTCTAATTTGTATAACATACTTCTCTGTAGCCAGGTCATTCATATTATAGTATAATTTCCATTATTCAGTGTTTTTTTAAAAGTTCCAATTAGATGAATTTTTTTTCTCTACCCAGGATACTAATGGCATTGAGGCTGGGGTTAATATCTGTTTCTAAGACTCAAACATTTCCACTATAATGGATATATACCTTCCTTTTACAAAATTGAATTTTGCAAAATCACTCTAAAATCACCCGGACTTAGAAGGAAAATAGGACTGGAGCAAACTGCTCTAATTCCATTTAATATCGTCAACAGAGCACCAACAAAAACTAATTCTGATTTAAAATATTAGTACATTCAGGAGTGGATGTGGCTCAAGCAGGTGAGTGCCCACCTCCCACATGGGAGGTCCTGGGCTCGGTTCCCAGTGCCTCCTAAAGAAAACAAACAAGCAAAACAACAAGCAAACAAACGAGGAAGCCAACTCAGGGAAGCTGATGTGGCTCAGTGGTTGAGCACCAGCCTCCTGTATACAAGGTCCAGGGTTCAATTTATTGTCCCAGTACCTCAAAAAAAAAAAAAAAATATATATATATATATACACACACATGTATATACGTACACTCAATCTTCACATGCATCTGCACCAGCATCATAGTCAGTCTTTGGAACCTCACACCTTAGGGCTTGTCCTGCCTCCTTTGAGATGTTGATATGTGAGGAAATTAGAGACAATTTTCATGGGAAAATTTTTTTATGAAATTAAATGAATTATATTTTTCCACACAGGGAGAAATGTGTGTCCAGGTTTGTAATGGTTTCAGAGTTTTATTTAATTGTGAATTCCAAAAATATAAATTGGATTATTCTTGTAAGCTAATCTGTTCATCTGGGCAGGATTAAGTTATGATAAGGGATTAACTGGGCCACGTCAGGAGGGTGTTGGGCCCCGCCCCTCGGTGGGTGTGGTCTCAAGTGTAAAGGCTAGGCAGCAGATTGAGAAAAGCGAGAGAAGCAGAGATTTGGAGAAGATCTGAGGAGCAGTTCTGATGTTGGAGTGAGCCGTTCGCCCGATAGTCTACACCTGGCCTTGTGGAGATACACAAAGCATAGAAAGCCTCATGGTCTACAGCTGAACTCGTGAAGGAAACAGAAGCTAAGCCCGGAGAGAAACACAGCCCCGGGAACAGAGGAACCCGGAAGTCTGAACCCTGGAGACGTCGGCAGCCATCTTCCTCCAACACGTGGACTTTGGTATGGGAAGAAATTTATGCTTTGTGGCCTGGTAACTGTAAGCTTCTACCCCAAATAAATACCCTTTATAAAGACTGACCGATTTTGGTATATTTTCAAAAGGCACTTCTGTGGCTGACTGAAACAAGGTTCTTCAGTTGCCCTTTGCCAAATATCTTAACATTGGGAAAAGATTGGTGCTTCTTGAAGTCACTGAATTGCCACAACTTGCATTTAAGGAAGCATTTCTGCAGGATTTTCCATTTTTTTCCCTTAAAATCTTCATATATGGCTTGAAAATATTAATGTGCTGGGAAAAAATTACATATAGAGCAACACGACTTCCTTGTTATGTTGTCTTCATTCCCCTATTTACCAATTGCACATGAGCTGAGTGTCATTACAGATACATGCTTCCTAGAAGAATGAAGTGTATTCAGTAGATTAGGCAGGGGAGGGTTTTATGTAGCAATGGCCTGTTATTCAGTCTTCTTATTGAAATGTTAAATAATGCAAAAAAAAAAAAAAAGGAAATGCTGACTGCATTTGGATGCTTATAAACAGAAATCAACCATAATCACTTTACCAAACAGGGATATTTTTTCACATGATAAGAGTTAAAGGTGGCCAATCTAGGCTGCTGCAGCTGCCCAAAGAAGTCATCAAAGACTTCTCCCAGTTTCCTGGCCCACTTTCCTCAAGATGTTTCCTTCATCTTCATGGTGGCAAAATTGTTCTTTTGCAGTCAGCTATCATGTCCAGTCATCAGGCAGGGAGAAAATACAAAGGCAATGTGCGTGTGCCTGCTAAGTCTGCCCCCTTTAATGGAAATCAGACTCTTTCCCAGAAGCCCCAGCCAGTCACTGTTTATAGAATGGAGAACTGGCCAGAACCCATGTTCTTTGGTACCTCCAACTACAAGAGAGGCTGAATGTGCAATATTTTGGCTTGGTGCACTGTGCCCAGAATAAAACCAGACTCTGTGAGTAAGGATGATAGGCAGAATGGCCATGAAAGCAACTTTCAATGTCCGTCACACTGGCATATGTGTCCTAAGGATGCTAGTTATAAATTTATTTATTGAACACTGGAATTTTTAGGAGGACTTAGGGCAGAAGCTTACAGGGAACATTAATTCTTTTCTGTAGAGAAATATTAAATAACACCACTTCAAAAGTACCAGAATACATTTTGCATACTCTCTTAAATAATGTTAATGAGGGACTTAGAATAATGCTACAGGAAGGACTCTAGGAATGTAAAATAATTTTAAATAAAAAATAAAACAATCAAAAACATCTATAACTTGCATTTTCCCCACAACCAGCAACTCTTCATTTGTGACATGTATTAAACGGAATTAAAACATACATGATACCCAAATAAAATTTAACTTTCAATCAGAATAAAAATGCTGACATATTCTTTGGGTAATGTTTATTAAGCTCTAAAAACCTTCTTTAAAACAAGCTGTTTGTTCTAGAAAGTTCCCTTACAACAGAAGCACTGCATTTGCTTTCAAGAGAGCCAGGTTTGAGGGCAGTTCTTCCCGTTATTAGTTGTTGGCTGTAAGGGACACAGTACCTACCTGGGGGCCTTCCCCACCTTCCTCCTTCCTCGTCACACCCCAGTCCTGCTCAAGTATCCACCCTGCCTCACACAGCTGACTCCATCCCCAGCGTTGTGGGGGTGCTGACCAATGATTTGGTCAGGAATGGGCATTGGTCAGTATAAATTAGGATTTCTGTTGTTAGTAGCTAAATTATACTAATAACACTAATGTTAAACAAATCACTTAACTATCCAGCATCCCAGTGTTCTAATCTACAAAACAGGAGTGATCTTACCTCTGCTTTAGCTATCCAACATAACCTCTGTAAGAGTGCTTTTTTTATTTTGCAAAATGGAATATATTCAGAAGGTGGTGTTATGTCAAAGGAAATAAAAGTAAGTTGAATAGTTTGGGGCATCTCCTATAAGCCATCAGATTATTGTTGCATTTGCAAAATATGGAAACTTCATTTTAAAACAATCATTTCAAATGTATGCATTCAAACAAGTACAGCTCTCTCTGCCTAGAGGAGCCCACATCAAATCTTGATGGGTATTTCTGTCCTTCTCGCCCATTTCTCAGCAAGCTCTGTTCTTTTCTCCCATTTTTCAATAAATTCTTTTTACTGGCCTAACTAGAAAAAAAAAAAAAAGATATGGCACAGATTCAGAAATCAATTTCAAAGCAAAAGAATGGTTTTAAATATGTTTTGATCTACTGTGGCTCAAAATATATTTAGAACCATTCTTTTGAAGGAGCCATCACTACTTGAATAAATGCATGTCGGAGTTCTATTTAAAAACACATTATTTTATCATACCAGTTTAAGAATCTAGCCTAACCATATAATGAGCAGCTTTCGCTTGTGGCAGTGATTGCAGTTGCCCCCTATTATTCTGTCACTGTCATTGTGAAATGTTAATTTTAAACACCTAGGGAATGGAAACTTAACCATGACTTAATATTCGATAAAGGATGAATGGTTTTGAAGTTTTAATACTAATTCTCAGTTTTCAGTTTTCACACAGAGTAACCTATCTTATTTAGAAGTAAATCTATGGAAAGAAGATTTTATGATTTAAGAAAAAATAAGTTTAGATTGTGTATAAGCGATCATTTTTTCATATGAAAGCAATTTTGCTTTCCATGTCTTTTTATTTGAAAGCATCAAATCTCACATTTGTCAGATGAAATTGTTGCCTAAATTATCCAAGATGATTTTTCACATTCTTTTGTGGAAATCAAATTTTGTAAGATTGTGAAACTAATTTAGAAATGACAGTGGTGTGTTCTTTCTTCCAGGAGAGCTTGCTAATTGAAGTTGAGGCATTAAACATTTGTCCTCCTGGAAGCACTCAAGCTAATGAGGTAACAAAAGCCCAGAGGAGAAAAATTCAGCAAAACAAGTTAGTTCTTCAAATATAACTCTTGAAAACCCAACTTGGGAAAAGAAAGAACTAGGAAAAGAAAGAAAAAATCAGACATACAGAAGAAGAGATCCTTATGAAGTGGTGTGTTGTTTTTTTTTCTGTTTAAGCGTATATTTCGTTTTTTTCACTTACATGTAGAGATTGCACTATGGTTTTGAAGAAGTGAATTATCTGTTTGAAAATGTAAAAAAGAAGGGAGAACTCCCTTGCCTGTATTTTACATGTGCAGGATTGCAACCTCAGATGCCTAGGGCAGCCAAGTGGGGCAATCCCACAGAAGGCCCTGGCAAAGTGGGGGACATGTGGCCACGAAAAGGGCAGCTTCCTCAGGGCCTCAGGCCAACTGCTGCATTCCAAGTATTCAGAACACTGTTCTGATTTGGTCTCCGCCAAAAGCAGACCCTGAGACAAGGATTTGGGTGCACGTACTAATTTGGGAGGTCATCCCAGGGAGCTTGGTGAGGGAGGGGGGCAGTGAGGGCCACCTGCCTTCTGGCAGCCACAGAAAGGGGGCGCTTGTCTCGTCTTTTCAAAATAACTATTTTGAGGTTTCAGTTATTAACTGTAAAAATATTTAAAGCTTCTAAAATTGGGCAGACAATTGGGCAAACCCAAGGTTTTAAGGGAGGTTCTTTTCCTTTCTTTCAGGTATAGAATGTACCATTCAGGAAATTAGGGCATTTTATGTTCTGGAATTCATAACAAGAATAAATTCAGGAAGACGTGGAGGAGAACATTAAGTTGTTAAATTTGGGGTGGGGATGGGGGACCAAATCACACTGGGTAAACTAAAACGAGAAGTCAGTAGCACAACAGAATACGATTACGGTGTGTGTGTGGGGGGGTGAGGTGGGGTGGTAATACCTGATCACAAGCTAATGAATGAGCAATATAATGCTCACTTTTTAAAAATATGAATTTTTAAATGGCTTAATCCTCCTTGTTCACTTTTAAGGCCCGTGGTAACTCCTGTATGCAGGGCTAAACCGCACAGAAATCATGAAAAACTTCACAGGACTGCAAAGAACAAGTAAAATCGTTACTGTGTTGAACCTCAGGGCTGTGGCTTTTCTTTGACTTCCTTCTCAGCTCCCTCCATGTTGATAGACCTGCCCAAAGTAAATGTTTTACTTATCTCTGCCTTTGAGTTGTGAAAGAAAACTTATAAGTGAATTAATGAGAAAACAATGGGGATAAATATAAAATGTTGGCACATATGGAACAATGTCCTTAAGTCACTTTACATGCAGAGAATATAGAATGTTCTTCCCTGTCACGATTTGTCACTCTTCCTGGAAACTCTCTCTCCTTGGCCTCCAGGTCACCACTGTTACTCTAAGACTTTGCTGGCTGCTCCCCCTCTTTCAGACCTTTCAACACGGGAGTGGCCCAGGGCTCAGTTTTTCATCTCTTCTCATCTGCATATGTTGCCTAGATGCTCTTATCCAGGCCCATGACTTTTTTTTTTTTTTTTTTAAA
>PVKH010014471.1:0-16473 GCA_004027955.1 Chaetophractus vellerosus
TAAAAAAAAAAAAAAAAAAAAAAAGAAATTAACTTAATCAAGACAAAATTAAGTGAAAAATAAAATAACGGCAAAACACGTATGATGCAAACATTAATCAACAGAATCTATGGTGGTTTCAGTAATATAAGACAAAGTAGTTTCAGAACAAATAATATTACCAGAAAATAAGAGGATCATTTCATAAATGATAAAGAGGTGAATTCAAGAGAACATACTGCTAAATATTTATTTTTTTAATAACTGAGCTTCAAAAGACATAAAGCAAAATCTGATAGAACTAAAAGGAGAAATAGAATCTCAATTATAGTTGGGGATTTCAACACTCTTCTGGGTAGTTAATAGAAGTACATAGCTAATCAGTTAGACAGAAAATGTGAATGGCACTATCAACCAACTTGACCTAATCCCTAACCGCCTAATTTAGAATACTCTTCCCAACAAGAGCTGAATACCCCTGTTTCAAGTATATATGGAAAATTCTCCAATATAGGCCATGTTTTGAGAGAGCATATAAAAACTATTAATAACTCTAATCTATGTCATCAAAACTACTAAAGAAGAGGGAAGTAAAATTATGTTAATTCTTCTCAGTCTGAGAGTGATTACAGAAATGCAGCTTCATTTACTTGAATCTTTTTTCTTCTCCTCCTACCAGCTGTATGCCTTCAAGTAGTTTATTTAATATAGGATTGTGGCTTCTTGATCAGTATGGCAATGCTTATAATACTTCTCTCATCAGGTTAGCATAAAAGTTAATTTTAACTGCTTTATTGAAGTTTCTGTCACATGAATATGTCATATATTTTTTTAAAAAACATGTTTCAGGACATCAGAAATCTCTTTTTTTTTTTTTAAAGATTTTTATTTATTTTTTTTATTTATTACATATCCCCTCCCCCTTTCTGCTTGCTCTTGCTGTGTGTCCATTCTTCTGTGTTTTTTCTATGTCTGCTTCTTGTCTCCCCCCATCGTTGCGGCGACGCACCGAGTCGGCCCTCCCCGGCAGCGGCTCGCTCGGTTCCTGGGTGGCTCCACTCCGCTTTCATGGGTGGCTCCACTCCATGTTTTGCAGGCAGCAGTCCTCCATGTTTTTTGTGGGCTGCCCGACTTCCGCGTTTCGCAGGAGGCAGCTCCGTTTTTGACGGGTGACTTTGCCATGCCCGTGGGGACTCCGCCCTGCCCATGGCAGCTTCTTGCCTTGCCCACGGCAGCTCTGCCCTGCCCACAGTGGCTTGCCTTTCTCAAGGCCATCTGCCCGCTCGGAGAGGTCCCTGGGAACCGAACCTGGGGCCTCCCATGTGGTACCCCAGTGTGCTCTTTATCCACTGAGCTATCTAGCGGGCCCTAACTCTCTCTTAATGAGGCTGATTTAATTATCTTTGGACCTCTGCTTTTTCCAATCATGTGATATTAGCTGTAATTTTCACAAGAGTCCTTGGCTCCCTTCCATGGGGGGAAAATGCTGGAAAAATTAAGAGCATATAATGCTTTTGTTTCAAATTTGAAAGTCCTTTCAACTATATTCTATGAATATAAAGCACTTTCTTCAAGGTATATTACATTATTCCTACTAAAAGCAGTTGAATTGAAAGCTATCATTTATTCCTTTCTTTCTTTAGACAATTCAGGACACTGGGTTTTTTTTTATTGGAAGGGTTATATAAAATATATATATAAAATATTTTTAAAAGTTAGCCATAATTTATCTCAGAAGATATTAAATATGTATCCAAAGGTAGGGAATTAGTGAAATCATTGTTTATTCATTCATAATATGAGGACAATATATGAGTGAGAGGAAGGCTTGAAATTATGTATGTCAAAATTTTACTAGTGTGTGTAAGATCACAGAGTCTTGTTTTTGTTTGTAATTATTTGTATTTTTTTCCTTTTAAAAAATGCATGTTATCTTTGTACTAAAAGAAAATGCAACAGAAATATATTTTAAAATATGAGGAAAATCTTGATTGTATAACAGAATGGTAGCATTAATAATTGTCAACTCAGGCAAACATTAAGTTGGCTCACTCAGGTGCCTTATTTTCCGCTGGAATTGACTGATGTTTGGTTCACTTAAATTGATCAACAATTTGTTCTAATACCATTTAGGAATACTTTAAAATGTGCTTTTGAAAGAAACTCTATGCCTTTTAAAACAAAGTTGTTTCTTTTCAAAATAATTTTTCAGAAGTCATTTATTGCTACAGGTGCTGTCTTAT
Source organism: Chaetophractus vellerosus (assembly GCA_004027955.1). NCBI lineage: Eukaryota > Metazoa > Chordata > Mammalia > Cingulata > Chlamyphoridae > Chaetophractus > Chaetophractus vellerosus. The sequence goes on from PVKH010014471.1 coordinate 2,223, forward strand.
GAATATGTCATGTGTCCATTGGGCACTCAAGTGGTTAATATACTAAATCTCTCTAATTATAGAGGAAATCAAGATGTGTTGACAGCTCTACTATTTTGGGGGAGTGACAACCTTGGGTGCCTGCCATATTCTGACATTCAAGGTACACATGTTAGTATCAAAAATTCTCTGTAAAAATAATTACTTGGAGTGGATCATAGAAGAAGAATGATGCATATGTTTTGCTAGATTCATCTATTTGGTTATGACATCAATTCTCCCCCCCCCTTGACCTTCCCCATGAACCAATAGACTTACAGCCCAAAGAGTTAGCAACAGGATTATGCATATCATTACATAAGAATCCTCTTCTATAAGCAGTAGTAAATAGTAGAAGGGATTTAAGCCTGAGGATCAAGACCTGGGTTCTGTTCTTATTTCTCATTTGCAGCCTTATGAATGAGATTCACTTTCTCATTAGAATTATACTAAATTTTCTCCAAGCTCCGTTTTAGATATAAATTTATGTGATTTAATTTTAATTTGCTCTAGATTTAGAAGATAATTGCTTTACAAAAAATTTAGGACAATTCCATTCCTTTTCAGACTGTATCTTGGATCCATTTACAAGGCTAGTTTACATGACACATTTCCTCTCTTAATTTTCAAGTTCTATTTTAAGTCTTACTAAGAGAATTAGTTTCTCACCCAAAAGACATTGGATATTTTATGAATATTTATTTATAAACCATTTTTTCTGTCACTTAATTTGTGCACTACATAAATTTATGTATGTATCATATATCTACGTTATCTATATTTATCTATCATTTCTCTATCTTTGGATACACACACATTGTGAAAAAAAACTTATGTGAATCTAAATTTACAAAGCGTTCTCTACAACCTCTGTCTGATGGTTTGTTAACTGCATTCTTTTAATGTTAATTAATTTTCTTGCTTCATTCATCAAACAAAATAATTCAGGAAATATATTCTTATATTATTCTCAAATTCCTCACTTGTTTAATGGATTTTTTATTTAAGAAGAGTGCAGCTAATTTATATAAAATTAAGTCTGATGACACATTTATGTAGACCCTTTTCTTATGGTACATGTATTATTCAGCTCCTACAAAAACAAGATTCCTAGACATTTGTGAAAATTCTGGAATTATAATTTCATACTTTAAGATTATATTTCGATATTATTTATTAACAGTATGTATTTTACACTCAGAGAAGTGGATCTGTTGGTTTCCATAAAGCTTTTAAAATTGAGAAAAAAGAGAGAGGGAGAGAGAGAATAAAAGATCTTGTATTTTCTAGGATATCTTGAATGAGTGACAGAGCATATTTGAGTTCATTAAATCAGTAATATGGAAAAAAATTAGGAATAATTCAGTACATCAATAAGCATCCTTGTAGAACTCATTTAATTTCAATTAAATGATGGCTAAAGTAGTTTCCTATATATTTTACCCAGGAATTATTGTTTATCATGTCCAAAATGTAAAATTTTGAGAAATATGATGTAGTCATATGTTTTAAATATAAGTTATTTAAATTCAGTTCACTTTTATCTGAATCTTAAACTGAATTCCATGCTGTTGAATATTTATTATGGCTTGATTTCACATATTTTTCAAACGAGAAAATAATCTTACTTTCACTATGGCATACACACATTTTTACTTATTAGTTTTTTGCTATTGTCACATTTCCTGAGTTACTTGAGCTTCCTATTTTGCACAATTCCTTTTCATCTACTTTTCATGCATCATGATGCTTCTCTTTCTCCCATTAAACAAGAATGAAATCCATGACCAACTGCCAGAATCACAGCCACAATGGCAGTAATATATACAGGTATCAAAACTTCTTTAGAAAATTTACTAGTTTTCAAGGAACGTTATGTTTGAATTCCTTTATGTCAGAATTTATTTGTATCAAAATGGAAACCCCTGCTTAGATGTGTGATACATTGCAGCACTGATACCAATTATTCATCTTCCCCTCTTTCACTGCATTTGTAAATTTGCTTTGCTATTTTCTTATAGGTGCATATAATTCACCATCCCTGGGCTCAGCCATCATTTAGCCAATATGCTAATACCAGATGTGATGCAAGGAAAGTGTTGGAAAGGACTTGTGTTTGGGTGCGGTCTCTTATGTTCTTTATCATTATGATGAGAAAGACATGCTTGGGTTAACCTACTGGTCTCAGAAGAAGAATGAGTGACAGATAAGTCAGAGATGCCTGAGGCTAGCATAGGTCAGGTGGCCAAGTAACATGAGCTTAGATCAGCCAAATTCCAGCTGACACCAAGGCATGTGAGCAATAAGCACATATTTTAGTAGGCAGCCAAGATTTGGTGATTGTTTGGTATGCAGCAATTTTGTGGTGATAGCAAACTAATAAAATATCGTTCTAAAATTATCAGCCATATAAGCAATAGCTATAACAAGATTACCTGTCACAAAAGTATTTTTCATAAAAAAAAATCAATATAAATTATGAAAGAATCATTCATATGCTTATTTGTGTGATAAACATCTGATTTATTCATACTACTAGATTTTAGACCTTTCCTGTGCAATTTGTTATTGGTAAGTTATTTTGCTTTCCATCTTTTATGCTACTTTAAAATATTTCAATCTAAATTAATAGTTTTAAAAAACCCTAGTGATAGATATTTTTGTTATTACAGATTGAACTAAATCATTTTCACTTTACTAACAGATATTCAGAATCAAATTTGAATTAAAAATACTCAGAACTAATGCAAATTCCTTGATGAAGCCTTTCTCAACATCTCAAAGCAAAAATGACCTCTCCTCTGTGTTTTCATTTTACACTTCTATTATAATACTGTACATGTAATTAGATAGACATAGAAATATATAAAAACATGTATATATGAGTTGTTTACATGCCTATCTTATCTGAGGGTGGAATTCATGTATTTCTCATTATCCTATATTAACATAAGCATGAATAATTTTTAGTTTTGGAATATATTAGATAAAATTTTAGAAATATATGTGGAGTAGCACAACAAAACAAACATTATAAATACAGTTGATGCTAGTTCCATTTCTACTTTTGGAAGGGAAAAAGATGCATTTACTTTGTAAATCATCAGTTTTTTTCACATCCAAGTATTTATTGCTCTACAGCGTTAAGTTATAAGCAATGTGTTAATATTTTAAAATTCAAGTGTTCTTTAGCAGTCAATCCTAGGTTTTTGAAAACACTTTTAAAGTTTTAAATTTTATTCTAAAACATACATTTGATGTGACTTAAAATATTCTTTGGCAAAATTTATATTAATGGCAAATTATCCTTTAATAAAGTATTACCTTTGATTTCAATTTGTTTGGAAATCACCCTGGAGCTGGCTATATTGCTGGAAAGGATAAGTGATATAAATGCTTGATATTTCTCTTTAAAACTTGTAAAATACCCTTAAACATATCAAGTAAAATTTATATTACTATAGTTGCAAAATTAGAGTTTAGATGTCTTATATGGCTCACTCTTATGAATTAATTTGTGTTTTAAAATTTTCATGCATGTTCAAATTGGAAAAATTATGGAAAACTGCACATTATTATGCATAATGCTTTATATTTTTGTACTGTAAAAAAGGAATCTAATATTTTTCGTGGAAGAAATTTAGAAAACTTCTCTCACATTTTCATGACTCTTCTCCCCAATGGTGAATCATAGAATAAATATACTGAATCAATAATTCAATAGGTTTAAAACTGAATTTATACAGAGTAATATCACCAAAATTGTGAGATGCTCTAGTGTTTCATTCTCACACAGAATCTTTAAATCACTAGCAAAACTGGCAGATCATCTTTATTAGAGCTCCATAAAACAGAAAATGATTTTACTAACTGAGTGGGCACCAACTCAACAAAAAGGAAATTAGAAATTGTGGGAAAGGCTTTTGCTGGTCCTTCTTCACACCTTCGCGGTATGGTATAGAACCAGCTTGTACCATCAGTGTGGACACTTTTTCCCATTTCCAGAGGGAGCAGAAAGATTCCTTTGCACATTTTGGGGTGCATATATGTCTGTACCAATCTGTTTGGTGGCAACCTGAAGTACTGATCCATGGCACTCACCTCTGACTTGGTATCTCAGAGCTTGCTCAGCACACTGTAGCAGCTTGCCAGTAGCTAAATCAAGTAAAAAAAAAAATCAGGTCAGAATAGCCTGGGGCAAGGGAAAACTGACTTTAATGTATAATGGAGCTCTTGGGCCTGGGAAGAAATACTATTTCATAGTTAGAAAAGGGAGAATTTATATCCGTGTAAAGAGGGGAATTCCTAGGGCATGAGCGCATGCCCATGACAAGATCCATGCTCAGAAAAGATTGGGAAAGACCCTATGATTTTGCCTCAGGCTATTCTTCAACTTCACTGTTAAGAGAGTTAGGCTCTAAAGGTGATCACCAGTCAACACAGAGACAATTCGCAAAGACTGTGGAAGATATATTTTTGTTTGGTTGTGTTTGGTAGCTCTTGGCATTCAAGGAACTCTCTGTCATATCACTAGCTGAGGAACAAAAATGATGTGAAGCTAAATTACAGAATTAACACATTAAAGCACTGAAGGGCACTGTATAAAACAAAAGATTAAAAGGCAGGCAAAGAAACAGGCAACAATGGCCCAAGCAAAGTTACAAGATAAAACATCAGAAACTGTCAACAAAAAACTTTAGACCTTGGACATTCAGGAAAATATTTTAAAAAGAAATTGTCTTAATTTTTTAAAGAGTTAAAGGAAAACACACACAAAAAAACTAAAGGATATCAAGAAAATGATATATGAATAAGTGAGAATTTCAATTAACAGATAGATTTTTTTTTTTAAACAGACAAACAGAAATCCTGGAAAAGATGACTACAAAACTGAAATCTAAAAATTCATTAAGGAATTTAACAGCAACTGGAGGGGCAGAAGAAAGCATCAGTGATTTTGAAGAAAAAACGTTGTAATTATTAAGTCTTAGGAACAGGGAAAAAGTAAGAAAAAAAGTGAATAGAGCTTAAAAGACCTGTGAGACACCATCAATCACACCAGTATATGTGTTGTGAGATTCCCAAAAGGGGAAGAAAAAGAGAAAGGGGCAAAAAGAATATTCAAAGACATACTGGATGAAAACATCCCAAACTGAATGAAAGACATGGATACATATTCAAGAAAATCAACAAACTCCAAATAGTAAGCTCAAAAGATCCATAACCAGACACAGTATAATGAAACTATCAAATGACAAAGAAAAAGAGAGAAACATGAACGCTACAACATATTAGTAGCATGAAATAAATGGGAGCCTATGATTGCGTAGACTCCTTTTCAGAAATTATGGAGGAGTGAAGGCAGTAGGGGCATATTTAAATTGTGGGAAGAAAATATTGTCAACCAAGAATTCTATATCCAGCAAAATTGTCTTTCAAAAATGAGGAAGGACTGTGGGAAGATGGTGACAGTCTAACAGGCAGAGCAGAACTCACTCACAAAAACAATGACCAAAGAGCCAAAAGCTGTCCAAGGGACATGCTTTTGGGGTCAGCAGACCATGACAGTGCTACACAACTTCCAGGAGGATGAGAGACAGAGAAACAAATATGCCAAAATGATACACGTGAGTTACCAAACCCCCATGGCAGCTGCGAAGTGCTCCCCTCCCGCACCTCCATGATATCAAGCTGGGGCAAAACACCTGGTTCACTGCAGCCAACTGAAACACCTCCATGGAAAGATGTGCTGACTACCACCATCTTCTGGACAGTCTGGAAATTGTATGGACAAAAACTGTTCGTGCTCTCTATCCAAACCCTGGAAGAAAATATAGCCCTGCTAGTGATTCCCTGGCCCAATTTTGAAAACTTTAGCTTGGTAATTTTAAAGACTGAGAATAAGTTGAACCAAATATCAGAGAAGAGCTATGGAAAAAAAAAACAATAGGCAAGAGAGAGAAATTAGCCATCAGAGTAAATTCACCAACATATTCAGATGCCTAGGTATCAGCAAAAAAAAATTAGGAAATCATACTAGGAAACAGGAAGAGATGGCCCAAACAAAGAAACAAACCAAATATCACGAAGAAATACAGGATTTAATACAAGTAATCCATGATAATCAAATAATTCTCCTAAATCACTTCAAAGAATTTAAAGAAATATGACTGAAGAAATAAAGAATATTAAGAAGACACTGAGAGAGTATAAAGAACAATTTGAAAGACTGCAAAGAAAAGTAACAGACATGGGAATGAAAGACATGATGGATGAGATTGAAAATACATTAAGTGTTGTATCAGTGGGTGGAGACCCACCTAATGAGCAGGAAGGAGTTGGACTCCCATCTTTGGGAAGACCAATTCATTCAGAAATAGACAGGCAGGGTCTCTCAAGAGCAAGGGCGGTTCCTAATAGGGAAGGACAAACCAGTGTGTCAAGACCTCTTGTTGCATGTAACTGTGAATCTACTCATCCAAAGAGTCAAGCCAGGGGGTCATCATGGGCCCTGGGGGGATGGGGAGGGAGGAACAGAATACATCAAAAAGGGAGTATTTAGTGGTCAGTGGAAATAATCTTCATTACCTTATAGTGATGGACACAGGACATGGTAAATATCATCAAAATTTATAAATGTGCATGGTCTAAAATGCAAAGCATACTGTAAACCATTGACAATGTTTAGTAGCTATGTTTCACTATTTTTATATCAGTTATAACAATGCTACCATCCACATATAAAAAGGTTTTAATATGGGTGAGGAAAGGGGGAGGAGGTTGGGTATATGAAAGTCTCTTGTACTCTGGGTGTGACTTTGCTGTGACCTAAAACTTCTTTGAAAATAAAATGAAAAATAGTGAGACAGGGGAATGAGAGGAGGAAGGTGCCATGGTACACACTGGACACCAGATATTGCAGTGATAAAAGGCAAAATGTCAAAAAAATTTTTTATATTTTTCATTTTTTAAAATATCCCAATCTTTTAACTTTATTGTATTTTTAGTTTTTAAAAAGTTTTCATGTGTTTTATCTCACATTTAAACTTATCATTATTATTTCATTTTCCTATTAGTTGTATTTGGCTATTATATTGGCTTCATCTTTTAAAAAGCCTTGGATCACAGAAGGGTTACAAATGGGGTGGGAGAGGATTGTTGGTGGGGGGTGTCAGGGATGTGGGGTGCATGGGAGGAAGTTCACCTGAACATACATACAGGGTATATAAAAGTGTTCACATGATCAGAGGGTATTGTCACCATTGATGGAGAATAACTCAATAAATGAGAGAATACTGAATTCGCAGCCTTGAGAGCTCTGCCACATTCTCCAAGGGAGCAGCAACAGTCCCCCAAGTGCAGGGGCAGTGACTGGCAAAGGAGGATGATCCACTGATGGGCCCTTGTTATTAATGACTAGCCTTATGAGTCTTTGCTCTTGAATTTGAAATTTAGCCTATTGTTATGGAGTGCCTAAGGGTTGCCTCCTGAGAGCCTCCTTGTTACTCAAATGTGGCCTCTCTCTAAGCCAAACTCAGCATATGAATGCATTACCTTCCTCCCAGCTTGGGACATGACTCCAGGGGATGAGCCTCCCTGGCATCGAAGGATTACTACCAAGTGCCAACTGGAATTATGACTGGAAAAAGACCTCAAATAAAAGGAGGGAAAGGTAAAGACAAATGATTTCACATGGGTAAGAGACTTCAAAGTGAGTCGGGAGGTTATCCCAGAGGATCTCAGTAGGACCTCATAGACTTCCAAAGTGGTTATCCCAGAGGATCTCAGTAGGACCTCATAGACTTCCAAAGTGGCTGTCACCCCAAATAGAAGGTCTCCTGAGCACTCTGGAGACACCCAGGTCCTATGTCAGGGCAGATAGCTCTGGAGTTTGGTACCTTGCCAGTGGGCCCTACTTTAGAATTTGTGCTCCTGAGAGTGACAGAGTTGAACTCAAATATGTCTTCCCTGCACATGGTTCACCTGTCCCTTCTATTCAAACCTATACGTGGTGCTGGAGTTTGTAGGTGTACATCCAGAGACTGGAGTTTTGGGCTGTCCATGTGTCAGCTGGGCCTGGGGTCTTGGTGGAGCTGCAACTCTTACTCTACAGCTCAATGGACTCACCCAGGACACCTGGCAGGGAGATGATGATGGACAATGGTCATCCCAGGGAATGGAGAGAGTATGCAGTTGCAGGCAGGATAATCATATCCATCTTATCCATGGGATATAAGCCCACTCTCAATTGAAGGTGGAGTGGACATCACCATCCCAGACTCCTCGGGACTGGGGGAAGAGCTATGGACTAGAGTGGACTTACTGGTATTCTGTTATAGACATATTGTGATTCAAGCAATGGAAGAAATTATAACATTTATGTGGAGCCAGTGGCCACTGGATGCTCTGGGGGCAGGGAGAGGGAAAAGCACTTGCAACACAGGGGCTTTTTCAAGATTTGGGAATTGTCCTGAGTGACATTGCAATGACAGATATAGGCCATTTTATATCATCTTATAACATACAGAACTGTGTGGGAGAGAGTGGTCTACAATGTGAACTGTGGCCCATGCTAAATGGCAAAGCCCCAGGATGTGTATATCCATTGCAGGTAGTGTGCCACACTAATGAAATATGTTTATATGGAAGGTTGTGGGAGGTGTGGGAGGTGGGGCATATGGGAATCCCTATAATTTTTGTGCAACATTTATGTAATCTAAGTATCTTTTAAAAACAAAGAAATTATTTTTTAAAAAAAGATTTTCTTTGTCCCCTACAGCTTCATGATCATTCCTCTGCCTTGGAATCCCTAATGACAGTTTGATCCCCCTTTATTGTTATCCTAATGTAACATGCCTTGAGTTATTTGGGGGAAAAGAAGAAAATACATTAAAGGCACATAGGAGAAGGTTTGAGTTGCTTGAAGACAGTTAGTGCTTTTGAAGACAGAACACATGAACTGGAAAAGACAGGGGAACAGAAAGAGAAGAGAATAGAAAAAATGGAACAGAGTCTCAGGGAATTGAATGACAACATGAACCACACAGATATTCACATTATTGGTGTCCCTGAAGAAGAAGAGAATGGAAAAGGGGCAGAAAGAATATTTGGTGAAATAATGACTGAAAACTTCCCCACATTTATGAAAGATGTAAATATTAAATCCAAGAAGGACAACGCAGTCCAAACAGAATAAATCTGAATAGACATACCCTGAGACACCCACTATTCAAAATGACAAATATCAGAGATAAGAGAGGATCCTGAAAGCAGCAAGAGAAAAGCAAAGCATCACATATAAGGGAAACTCAATAAGATTAAGTGCCTACCTCTCATCAAAAAACGTGGAGGCGTGAAGAAAGTGGTATTATGTGTTTAAAGTACTAAAAGAGAAAAACTGCCAGCCAAGAATTCTGTACTTGGCTAAGCTGTCCTTGAAAAATGAGTGTAAGTTCAAAGTCTTCACAGACAAACAAAAACCTGAAAGAATATGTTACCAAAAGATCAGATTTACAAGAGATACTAAAGGGGATGTTACAGCCTGAAAGGGAAAAAACACAAGTGAGAGATTTGGAGAAGAGTTTAGAAATGATGACTATTAGGAAGGGTAAACCAAAGGATAAGAAGACAGACAGTAGAAAAATATGACAACAAAGAGCCAGAGGCAAAATGGATGAAGTAAATAATGACTTTACAGTAATAACACTGAATGTTAATGGATTGAACTCCCAAATTAAAAGACCTACACTGATAGAATGGATAAAAAAATATTCACCATCTTTATGTTGGCTACCAGAGACCCACCTCAGGTGGAAGGACACAACCAGGTTAAAAGTAAAGTTTAGAGAAAGGTATTCCATGGAAATAGTAACCAAAAAGAGGTGGAGTAGATCAGATAAATGTAAAATAACAGCATTATAGTATATGAACAATGATTACACAGTGCAACTGGCAAATTGCTCCTGTGATCAGTGTTGTGTAATTTTTTTTCATGGAAAATAAACATTTGCTTTTAATTGAGGAGAGCAGGAGAAGAGATATATTTTTGGATACTTCATTTTTCTTCAACCTTTTCTTATTCGTACTCTTTAATTAAAATAATCTATCTGGATCAATAACATTTTAGCATGACTACTGTTGAACAAAATTTGAGTTTTTCTGCCTCATAAAATCATGTGTTGGCAAAATCTTATCTGCTGTGATTCATTCCAATAAGATGTGAAGAATTCCCAAATAGGAATTTGATATCTAGAAAGAATTATGGCCTAAATGGAAATTAAATAACTAAACCAATAATCTATTTCATTCTTAGAGATTATTATGTCCAATAGTTAGAACTGTAATATAAAAATTATAGTTATATTACAATTAATTTCTATTATATTTGAATTATTATTTACATTTATAAATGTTGCTATGCTATTCATTTTTTATAATTGGTTATGTTAAATCTAACCTGGCGTTGAACACTCTTTCAAAATTTGTAAACTCTTTCAATCTACTTTTCTATTTACTTTACAATTTTCTAATGAATGACTTTTTAATAGCTTAAAGAAAAAGCCATTGATTATACACTTTGGATAGATCATATGGTATGTGAATATATCCTAATAAAACTGCTTAATAAACACAAATAATTGTGCAAGAACAGCCAGAAATAGCTGCAATGTATAGCAAGGTAAACTCAGAGATTGAGAGGTGAGGAATTTTCTTGTTTATTTGTTTGTCTGTTTTTTGGCTTATTATTAATATTTTTGAAATAATGAAAATGCTTTAATAGTGATTGAATTGAGGAACACACACATACAAATAAAGTACAGATTAAGACATTCCCAGAAAAAAAAAAGCTCAGAGAGAGTTTCAACTCTAGACCAGCCTTACAAGCAATGCTAAAGGAGGTTCTCTGGATTGAATGGAAAGGACAATAGAAAGTAGATGAAAGTTGCAAAAAGAAATAAAGATATCTGGTAAAGGTAACTACACTGGTAATCATAAACACCAGTATGATCGTAATTTTGGTTTGTAATCCCACTTTTCATTTCTTCCAGGATCTAAAATGCAAATGCATAAAGTCATGATAAATCTATGGATTTGGGCCAACATATAGAATGAGAGAAAATATTTGGAAATAATATATCTGTAGCAGTTTGTTATTATTTATGAATTCCAAAAATAGGTTTTGGATTATGTTTGTAAACTGGTCTGTATCTCCACGAATAGTAGATTAATTTGGACTCAGATGTTTCACTTTTACTGATTAAATAATGATTAAGGCTTTGATTGGGCCACATCAGTAGACATTGCATGTGGGGACACACAGAGAAACTGCACTGCAGAAATGAAGTTTAGGGTTTTAAAATAGAGTCTGGGAAGTAAACACACAGGAGAAAAATCCAGGACAGAGCTCCACAGACACGGTAGAGGCCCCGGGAAGAGAATCAAGCAGTTCACCTGATAGCCTATAGGTGACCTTTTGGAGAGAAGCAAGCCTGAGACTGGAAAGAATTGAGCCCCAGGAGAGAGACAAAGCCTAGTGAGCCTGATGGCCTACAGGTGATATTGGAAGAAGCTGGTACCATGAGCCTTAAAAGGAAGAGGAAGGCTAAACATTGGCAGCCATCTTGCTCCAACATGTGGCAACAGACTTTGGAGAGGCAAGTAACTTATGCTTTTTGTCCTGGTAACAGTAAGCTTATACCCCAAATAAATACCTCTTAAAGAAGCCAATAGATTTCTGATATTTTGCATCAGCACCCCTTTGGCTGATTAATACAGTATCTGATAAAGAATTAATATCTAGTATATAGAACAAACTCTACAACTTGACAACAAAAAGACAAGCAACTCAATTAGAAACAGACAAAAAAGCTTAAGTAGATGTATTAGTCAGCCACAGGGGTGCCTTTTGAAATATACCAAAAATTGGTCGGTGGGGCTCAATGTCCCACTGACATGGCAGTTAACGCCCTAATCATAACTTAATCATGCCCAGATTAACAGATCAGTTTACAAGCATGATTCAATATGTATTTTTGGAATTGATAATTACATGAAACTGCCAAACCATTACAGTAGACATTTCCTTAAAGAAGATAAACAAACGGCCAGTAAGCACATGAAAAGATGCTCAACATCATTAGCCTTAGGGAAATGCAAATCAAAACCACAATGAGACACCAATTCACATCCACTGAAAGGGTTATCATTAAAAAAAAAAATAGATGAGGATTCAGGGATGCAGAGAAATGGGAAACTTCAGGAATTGTTGGTGGGATGTAAAATGATACAGCCACTTTGAAAACACTTTGCTGGTTTCTCAGAAAGTAAATTATAGGATTACCATATGACCAAGCAATCCCACCTCTGGTTGTATAATGAAAAGAATTGAAAGCAGTGACATGGACAGATATCTATACATCAATCATTATAGCAGTATTATGACTAATAGCCAAAAGATGAAAGAAGCAACCCAAGTGTCTATCAAAAGATGAATGCATAAACAAAATGTGGTACATGTATACAAGGGAATATTATTTAGCCATAAAATAGAATGAAGTTCTAATACATGCTACAACATAGATGAACCTTGAAGATGTCCTGGCAAGTGAAATAAGCCAGGCACAAAAGGACAAATTTTGTATGATTCCAATAAAATGAGTTAACTATTATATGCAAATTCATAAAGACAAAGTAGATTACAGGGTATCAATGGCAAGATTGGGGGTGAGAAATGGGGAGTTAATGCTTCATGGGTACAGAGTTTCTGTTTGGGTGATGGAACAGTTTTCATAATGGACAGTGATAATAGTAGCACAATATTGCGACTGCAATTAACAACAATGAATTGTATACTTAAAAGTGGTTAAAATGGGAAATTTTGTGTTATATATATGTAACCACAATATATCTTCAAAAAGAAAAAAAGAAGGGAACTTATTGTCTTCTCTTCTGTATTTACTTCTCTTTTGTTCTTTCAGAGAATGGTGCTTTTATATTCACCCAGTTGTCTAAGACAGAAATTGGGGAACATTCTTAACTTTTCTACATAAAAGCTATTATTCTCTTCTTAAATACGTTTTAAATTCATTCACTTCTCTTCTTCATTCCTATTCCTTTTATTTTTTTGTGCAGCAACACCGTTAACCCTCTCTTGCATTACACAATGGTGTTCTAAAAAGCTTACCCTTTCCTCACAGCCATCCAAATAGTTTTTTTTTAAGTAAAAACATATTTTACATCATTCCTGATTTATCATTCTAGTTTATTATCAATAGTTTGTGCAGTTTTTTTAGGGAAATTCTCTCTCTCTCTTCCCCCCCCTCCCCTGTCTCTCTTAACTATGTATCATCTATCTATTTATTTATCTACTACTGTCTGATGATAAAGTGCCTGAGGTGGTGATCAAGAATGAGAAGAGAAAAACAGTTCTTTATACAAACTTTCAAGTGATTTTTTATTTCAGTCAGACTTCTGACTTGAACATCCCTTTTATGGTTAAAAGACCTTTCAGGGGTTCTACAGGTCAGACTGATTGTTCCCTTGCTGATTTCATTGTATCACTTCATCAGGCACCAATCCTCTATCTGATTTATATCTTCTAGAAAGTTTTCTGTTCACTGCTGTGAGTTGACATTTTTTAAAAGCTGCTTTGTAGTACTTTCAATAAGATATCAAGTGAAAGGAGATCAATGTATGTGTCAGCCTACCACCCTGAAGCAGGTGAATTGTCTCTAATTTATTGTCATGTATTTAAAAATTGAGTTTTCTCACTGCATTTAAGTGAAACAGAAAAAAAAAGCCTAGATATAAAATTCAGTTGTTCTAGTCTTTATGATTAGGAAAATTATGTTGAAATGTAATAATTCATTCTTATTATAGTTTAGATTTTTTCTCATTGTTCACTGTATATTCAACTTATCAAAGTCATACCGTTGGGCCCGGCTAGATAGTTCAGTGGATAAAGAGCGCCCTGGGGTCCCACATGCGAGGCCCCGGGTTCGGTTCCCGGGGACCTCTCCGAGCGGGCAGACGGCTTTGAGAAAGGCAAGCCGCCGTGGGCGGGGCAGAGCCACCGTGGGCAAGGCAAAAAGCCACCACGGGCAGGGCGGAGCCCCCACGGGCATGGCAAAGTCACCCGTGAAAAAGCGGAGCTGCCGCCTGCGAACTGCGGAAGCCGAGCAGCCCGCAAAAAACATGGAGGACTGCTGCCCGCAAAACATGGAGCGGAGCCGCC
>PVKH010014472.1:0-15000 GCA_004027955.1 Chaetophractus vellerosus
TAAACAAAAAGCCTTTTGGGATACCCACAAGCAGCCCTCAATTACAATGAACAGAACCAGAATTGAGATCCTGGGTTGCTTTAAAATATACAGCCAATAAGTATTTTTCCCCTTAATCTCAAAAAAAAAAAAAAAAAGCTTTATATGACGATGCTTCACATCTAGGTTTTCGGGAAGGTTTAACTAAGGAATTTGAGGACTAGCACGGTCGTTCTCTGAGCATCTAGCTTTTGATGTTCACCTAGGCCGTGCTTGGTAGAAGCGTGAGCCCTTCAGAAATATGTTGTCAAGAAATATTGAAGCCATGTTTGAGCGCATCTAGCATCAGCGACTAGCTCTAAAATCTCTGTCAGGGATATGTTTATATCTGACATAAGCAGTCTATTCAATAAGACTCTGGGGGAGTGAAGAGCTCTCTCTGCTTTGCTTGCCCCATGAAAAGAATTCGTAGGAAGAGAGAAAGGGCCAGATTCCCAAAGGAGTCGTTGGTCATTTCCACACCAAATAGCAACAGAGAGAACAGCAGGAGGAAAGGTCCCCAGGAATGGCCTTTAAGGCAGTGGTTTTCAAAAGGGGGGGAGGGGAGGGAGTTTGCCCACCAGGGGACATTTGGCAATGTCTGGAGACACTTTTGACCGTCTCAACCTGAGAGTGGGAGAAACCACTGGCATCTCACGGGTAGAGGCCAGGGATGCTGCTACATGTTCTACAATGCACAGGACAGCACCCTGCCCACGACAAAGAATTATCTGGCCCCAAAGGTCAATAGAGCCACTGTTGAAACACCCTTTTTTAAGGCAAGCCTCAGTACGTGATGGGGCCTTTTTCACTTCGTAGCCTCCACATGTAGGTGGGGAGCCAGGACTCCCGGCCTTGAGATTCGGATGATGCATAATGAGGACGAAATAGTCCCTACTATGGAGAGGTCAACGGCATCTGAACTTCAGAATGGAGAGGCGCAAGAGTGCCAGTCGTTGGAGCCTGTGGAGTCAGTGAATTTGGAGAGAACACACCACAACACCCTTCCTCTGTGATGGATTTAACCATCCTTTGCCTGAACAAACCACCTATCTCAGTTGGAAGGACCCTTTCGCAGCCCTCCAATGCCCTACGAAATATCACTGTATCAATTAACTAAGTCCTAACCAACTAAATCACTTGCTCTAGATTTTTTTGTTGGGATGAAGGTACCACAAAAAATCTAATTTATAATAAGAATTATATCTATTTTTAAAATCCAGGTCATATTCCAGAGTCACAACTCACTTAACACGCTTGCCATTGCCTTCTATGACTACAATGACAATTTGATATAAATGATGACTCTGTGTATATCCCTAACCCAAGAATGAAAGTTATTTGGGGATATACATTACTTCATAAGGCAAAAGAATTGAAAGGAATTTCAACCAGTGTTGAAGCAAGAATGAGTTTCATAAAATGTCTGCTAATCAGAAAATTAAGTCAATCTTCATATTCTAATTAATCAAGATTTTATGGAATGTGGTAATATTACATATTGAAAAGTTATATCTCTATAGCGAACTCCATGCCTTTCTTTAAATTAGTTAGTTATCAGAATTTTCCTGGATTGGATCTTTTAAAACAAGTAGATAATATATTTCAAAGACCATCCTAGGTGCTTTCAATATATGCTTTACATTTATAATCCTTACAAAAATCCTTTGAGGCTTGTATTATTAGTTCCATTTCATGGATGACTTGTCCAGGATCATAGAGCTGGAACAGAGAGACATGTATTTGAACCCAAATCTACCTGGTTTAAACACTGCCAGGTATTGAATTGCTCTCTCTTACCATAGGGAAACATTTTTATGTATCCATATCAAGGCACTACAAAATCAAAGTCTGTTCATTATTTGACTAATTAAATTAATGGCCTGTCTATATTTCTGAGGGCACAAAGGGGATATTTATGGGCAGAATTGCTTGGTTCCCATCAACTTGATAAAGTTAACTGAGCAATCAATCAATCAATCAATCAATATATCGTCACTTGACTCTTAAATGTGGTCCCCAGAGCAGAAACCTCAGCATTACCTAGGAACTGGTTAGAAATGCAAATTCTTGGATTCTGCCCCAAACCTACCAACTCAGAGTCCCTGGGGGATGGAGCCCTCAAACCTGTTTCAACAAGGCTTCCAGGTGATTCTGATGCACACTCGTAACTGAGTGCCTCTGCTCTAGAGATAATCTGTATTACCCAGTAGTGTCTACTTGTGCTCGTCACTATTAGTGCCACACTCTTACATCCTTAGTACTTTAATTGGATTTTTTCACATTCTATGCTCCACTTTTATAGAAAAGAAATGGCTAACAAGAAACAAGCAACTCTCCAGCTATATCCTAATAAATATAACATATGGGCAGGTCAATCTCATACATTTTCTACAACTACAGGATAATGGGATGCTAATTGAGGGATTTAGCACTGACTTGGCATTTCTGCAAATTCCTGAATTTAGGTGAAATTTTATTCAGGTTAATTTGAGAACTTGATGTAGTTTACTAATATTCTTTAAAATTTGGTGATCCATGTTTAATATGCATGACAACTTTTAATAGTACAGAATAATTAAATGTTCTTAGGCCATTCTGAATAATTAGAAGATTGTTGACTTTTTTTCACAATGGAGCTAGCCAAATTTTTAATAAAAAACAAAGTGCCTTCTTTGGCCGAATTTTGGATAATTTCTGTTTCATAGACACAACTTCTGAATTCAAGAAACTGTAGGACCTTGAGTGGCTCCTAGAAGAATTATTAGGGCTTCTATTTTCAAGAAAGAGTCCTCGTTTTGATCCTTCTCATCTCTCCTATGATGTATCTTGGGAACCATCCCAGGTTGAGAGGCTGCTCAAAGAAAGCTAATGTTCCACCCGGCAGGCTACCCTCACTTCCCCTGCAGCGACATTAAATGCTTGCCTCAATCTTTTGTCAAGATCATATTAATAACCTAATTCTATTGGACTTGTAAAACTCTCGTGTGCCCACGCACGCATTCATGGAAACGGGCATTTCCAGTAAGATGGCGGCGGAATGCAGTGATGGCCCCGTTCCCTGATCTATAATCCACCGCCCGCCCTACCTGCTGGGGCCCACGGAGATGACCTCAATTCAGGCTTAGATAGCAGTTTTTAAAAATATTGTTTGCGAAGGGAGATCAGAACTGGTTTCTGTGCCGACAAATTATATTTTCCAGAGCTATTGATGTTGCCGTACAAGGGAAGCAGGAAAAACGCATCACCTTGCATACGTTTTACCTTTTTCATGTCACCTCTTCACGTGTTGATGGATAACGAATGGTTTCTGGGCCGTGTTTGTTTCAGTTCTGGAAATAAGGTCTGCAACTCAGGAGAAAAAAAAGATAGCGGTTTCAAGCGGCGGTAAGTGGCCCTGCGCGAATAAATCTGAAAGAGGGAGGCGCTCCAGACCCTCTCGCGTAGCATCGTGACACCTTGCAAGAGGAAACCTGTGCTGGAGAGAAGTTGGGGACAGTGGGACACACAGCAGAGGGAAAAATCCTAAGCAACTGCCCCAGCCGGGACACAAACACACATACACACACACACACACACACACCCCACTGTCCCTAGTAGCCAGAAGCACAGGCCCCATTTGGCACGGGGTCTTCCAAGTCCTGTAAACATAAAAGTGAGACAGCTGTGAAAGTGCCGTCTGCAGGACAGTATCCCCTGGATCTGTAAGAAATAGCACCTATCGGACAAAGACTTTGGAGTCATTTGCATAGCTGCTTCAGGTGTGCGAAGCTGCTCCTTGTGGAGGCAGACATTTGGGAATAGATAAAGCCCATGAAGAATGCCTCCTTTTGACTCCAGAGATTAATGTAGATGTGAACACATTAGTGCTGTTTTAGGGAGCCTCTTCTCTGTTACAGATAACCGGGATTGGGAATATTGGATTACCTAATAATGGGCCACTTTATTTCTGCCATCATCACTTATCAGGTACATTAGTTTAAAACCTGCAATTTTGAACTTAGCATTATTGAGCTTTCCAAAGATCAAATTACTGAACTTTTGTTGGTGAATGTCTCTGCGAAATTTCCTGAAAAGGATAGTCCTCCCTCTTTGTGTGAAAGTGAATGCCAAATCACATACTTTATTGATATTTATAGACATACAAATGATAGTGCTAATGTACTTTAATGTCTGTCTACTTGACTGGAAAGGCTGTGAGCTGTGCTTTGGGGCTTTTGTTTTTCTTAAGATAATGTGGAGTACTGTAGGCTCTTTGTAAGCTTAATCAGAGTAGGGAGGGTTTTTTTACCCCTTGTTTTCCCCAAAGCCTTATTTCAGTAGCCTTGCACCAATAAAGGCTCCATGTTTGCCTCTGATATTGGAACAGTCTCTGCAGTGTTCTAGAATCAAAAATATATCCTTTGTGTTTCTTTAGTGGCATGGGTGGAAAGTGTAGGGACATTGATGCTTTACCAAAGGCAAGTCGATTTTAACTCTGTGCCAGGAAAGACCTACACTGAAGGCAAGAATCTTTCACTCCAAGCCACGAAGGTGTAAGTCTTCCGAGTAATTTTACAGACATTCTGCCTGTCAGTGCTCAGTAGGGCTGAGAGTGCTCCCGTCACCACAGGTTTAACAAGCATCCAGGCATGAATCAACTTTGTAATTTTGAGCAAGAGTAAGAAATGTTGATCCATGGTGACTGAGCAGAATTAAGAGATAATTTGCCTGCCCTCTCTTTAGGGAGTTTGCGTACAATTTCTGCTCATCATAGATGAATTATAAGCCAACTTTTGGCAAAGACAGAAATGGAATCAGAATGTCCCAGCCAAGTTGTGTAATGAGGTCGTATATTTCTCTTGGAAAGGAATGGATGTGCAGGGATGACGGTAAGTGATCTGCACATATTGCTAAGACACTGCAGAAAAAGGTGAGGTTTGTTAAAACAAACAGTAGAAACCCAGTGTATGCCAAAGTCCATGCCTCGTCTGGTCATTTTGAACAAAGCCTTTGTCTCTGCTAGTCTCGTTAAAATGGATTTTTAATCACTAGTGTGACTAAGATGGTCATTGTTAAAATATATTTTTGACTTGTACAACCTCTAGGGCTTAACAATGTATTGGTTTAAAAAATGGACTTTCTGAGAGATTTGCAAGAAATATAAACAGTAGGTAAAGATGAGTAAGTTGCTTTATACCTAAGCTTTTATATTGCAAAAATGTCAAAGCTCAAGCTATTTCGTGTGGATTCATAACCCACGAGCATTTAGCAAACTATGTAAATAGTATTTGCCACTTACATGACCCACAGAAATCTATCTAGAGTCAGAAAACCATAATCTGTTCCTGTCCTGGGAACCTGTACTTTCCGCATGATTTTTCTGTCAACCTACAATGTCTCAAATAACAATAATTAAAAGAAATAGGTAAATAAATAAATAAAAATAACCTGTTCCAGTATCATTTCTAATGTCTTGGTAGAGGATTCAGTTTCCATTTAAACCAGAAGATATGTAGAATCTAAAAATAATACTCTTAGTAGCCCACTGGCATTAAACAGGGAATTTGGAATTATCTCCCTCCATTGTCTTCATTCTGAGTCCTAAATTTTGATATAAAAGGAATCTTTCAAGGAGACCCTTTTTTTCCTGGCATGAATCAGAATTTAGCATAGGCTGAGAATTTCCCCCCCCCCCCCATCCTTCTAGATACTTCTAACCTGTATTTCTCACTGGTATATATCAGGATGTTTATTGCACAGATTCACTCCCAGGTGTGAGAATGTACGCAAATACAATCATCTCCAATCTTACAAATGATAATTTGGCTCTGGCCTAACTCTTTGGCTTCAATTGGAGCTTTAAATAAATAGCTACTTTTGTTATTTTATTTTCTTAAATTTAAGGCTCAGGAGGCCATCTACTTAGGCTTTTTTCTCCCAGCCAGTTAAACCACATATGTATTAAGATAGCAGGAGGAATGGAGTCTTTCTCTTTAAACAAGATATGCTGTTTTCAACTGCAGGATAAAGCCAGGAGTTAGATTTTGCCTGGGATGCTGAGGCCTCCTGGAGCACAAAGGGAGGCAGAGGACAAATGAGTGTGGGGTACACTAGCAGAACACAGGGTTCCGCTGGGCCTTCTCAAAGGCGCGACTCCAGAGAGGCGAAGAAAGGAAAGCCAAGAGTGAGAGGTCACCCCGATAAGTACAAAGAAGTCGCTTTCAATGTTTTTCTCCCATTGTGCCTCTTACGCTTATTGGTGTGAATAGCGTTGTTTTGTTTTCAGAAAGACAGTCATGTGCAAAATAAATAAATAAATAAATAAAAGAATGGTGAGTGATAAGCCCAGCTCAGGAAATTTGAGAATGACACATTTGTGTTAATATATGTTAATTTAGTTGGATAGATGTGAATATTTTCATAAAGAACAAAGAGAAAGATGGGCTATAGCTTAGGTTCATTCGTTTAGACTTTTATATCGGCGTTACCCATGTTTAAAATGCACAAATCTCTTGGAAATGGCGTTTTAAAACAGATGCGTTTGGTGGTAGTGGCTTATTTATTTAAAATTACCATATTTTTCTTGCTTTGGAGATAAAAACTCTAGTGGAGCCAGACTTCAAATAGATGATGTTCTGAGCACATCAAAACAAAGAAAGTGTTTCTGAAACCAAATAAAAGCATTTTTTGAATGACTCCCTCACCCATTCAAGTCTCCTTTCAGCTGAGCCGCATTGGCTCAGATAAAGTCCCGAACACCTCACAGCCTTTTCAAAGGTATCAGATTCAACTGAAGGTGAAGAAAATGGGCTATCTGCAATATTCATGAGCTGGGAACTTCCCAGGTTGGGCCATTGTCTGAATGACTTTACAACTGCTTGGGGTGTGTATTACATAACAGGTATTCACAGGTACCCAGCACCCCTAATCAAGCCAACCTTGGAAGCCAGTCTCAAGGGCTCCTCCATTCTTCCCTAATTCAGGTCCCAAGGAAAGTACTGCCCAGTCTTTGAAGTGTACTCTCCCACTCCTTAGTTTACCAGACTGAACTCAAGGCTCAGATAATACTTCTTCAAGGTTCCTGAACTAAAATATTTTGTTTTCTTACCATTTGGAAGGAGGTTTTTCTCTAATTGGAGCAAAGCACAGATTAGGACACCAATGCTTTCTGAAATCAGGAGCCAGATTCATTTTATTGGGACGAGCTGAGACCAAAGCAAGGCACTACTAAACAGCTGAGTAACACTGGTTCTGTTCTCCCTGATGGGAGTGGAGTTTTCAAGACCCTGCAGCCGGATAAAATGTTGGAGGTTGAATGATACCTACTTTTAAGATTTCCTCCTCAGAATAACTGCCATCTGTCAAATCCCCAACCTGTAACAGAGGTCAAACACGAACATCCAGGGTCTTATACTCCCAGGAGCATGGGTGGTGGAAAGCACACCTGGACCTGGGTTTGAGTCCCAGCTCATGACTAATGGTGACCTTGGACAAGCAGCTGGACTTTCCTAGCCAGTTTTTCCATCCAAATAGTGAGGGTATTGAATCTTGTCTCTAAAACCATACCTTTTTAATGATCTCCCACTGTTCTCTTTCTACCCCAAAGAACATCCCAGCTAAGTAGGAAGGCAAGTGTGAGGTCTGAGACTGCCCGAATTGGTGGTGAAAATTGACAGCAAAGACTTTGGGAATAACAAGAAGCTGGGTCAGTGCCATGTGGCTCCCTCAATTTCCCCCAGGGGCCACAGGCACGAACTGTGTGCGGTGACGTAGGGCCATACCAGCCACAGAGTGCCACTTCTCTTCTCCTCGGATGCCATTTTTTGACTCAGGGAACACCAACCCTGAGCAGTACTGGAAAGCCACAGTGCCGCCGTGCACAAATGAGCTGCTAGTTCAGGAAGGCAGCTCACCTCTCCCAGCTCCACTGCATGTCTTTCCTCCCCATTGTAGCCTGAAAAGTCCAGGCACACAGTGCTCTTGTCCGTTTGCAGAAGGGTTGTCGGCCTCAGGAAGTGATGTCTCCTGGGAAGGGGGTTTGATAGTCAATGGCTGATCTCTGTGGAAGGAGAGAAAGAAGATGAAGGAAAGGCAGGCCTGCTCTGCCGTGCTTCCCTCAATCTTTTGGCCACCTGCAGCTGGGAACTTGGTCAAATGGGAATGAAAGAGTGAGGATGTCATGGGCGTGGTTGGCTGGCCAGACCCTGAAGGAAGAATTCCAGCTGGTAACCCCAACTTCAGAGTCACTTCCGTGCAACTCTGCTGGTTCTCCTGGCTCGCAGGGCTTTATTGGAAGGAAATAGTTGGGAGGGCTGCATCTCCCCCACAGCTCTCACTCTCGGGGTCTAGAGCGACACACCCATTCCGCCAGAGGGAATCTGGCCATGTCACTCCCCCTGGACCCCAAAGAGAGTTGAAACAAGGACCTTTGTGGCCTGCTCTCTGCTGATCCCTCTCCTGGCTCACCTTCGCACACCCCACTTTGAATGTTACTCGAATCTCCTTGCTTCTTTTCCCCTTGGCTCCCATCTTTCTAACCACAGCTGCTCTTCATTCAGATTTCAGCTGGGACAGCGCTACTTGGAGGAAACCCTCCGTGTTCTCTAGGCTGGGTTGCGTTCCTTTTTCAGGGTGCTGAATCACCTTGTAATACCCTATCATTACATTTATTTCATGGAATCACCAATGATTGTTTTTCTACTTGCTTTATCTCCCACATGAGCACCTCAAGGAGGGGCAGCAGGTCTGCTTTTGTCTTGTTTTGCTATATGTATCTATATTCATATACACAACACAATAATATGGAGCCATAATAGTTTCAGGCATTACATAAACATATAGAATAAAATGTGAAGGTCCCTCTCACCCTAACTGCTTCCTCACTATATAGAAGGTAAATTCTTATAACCATTTAGAAGTCTCCTTCTAGATCTTTATCTTTCATCTACAAACATATATACATACTTTCTCTGTCTAATCCATCATCTATCTCTATTTTACTTTGCTCTGAGTTTTTCTACAACTTGCTTTTTTCATTTAACAGCATGTCTTTGAGATCTTCTTGCATCAATCCATAGCACTCTACGTCATTTCATAGTAACTGATCACCTATTAATGAATAATTAATGGATAATTAATGGATAATTTTATTATTATGAGCCACGCAGCAAGGCCTATCCCCTTTCACACATACTGATGCACCTATGTAAGTATTTATTTTGGACAGGTATAATTACTCAAATTATAAAATAATTAGAATATATTTAATAGTCTATGTAATATTATAATTATAAAACTATACAATCTTTAACCACTCTGATGATTTCCACAGGGAACCTTTCACCCATATCCTTTGTCCATGTACTTTGGGCTTCTGGGAATTGCTCCTATGTCAGGGGCATTTTCCTTTTTGAGGTGTAGTTTCTGCTAGTCTCTAGGTTTATTTCTCCACAGACTTGATCCTTTCTTTCTATCTTTCAAAAATTCCTCAAAATCTCTGGTCACTCCCTCACTTTCCAACACTGTTATAAAACACACATAGACACACAGACACACAATTCTTCTGATGTTTGGTGGAAATTGGGGGTGGGATGGGGGGGTAGCCAATTTGCTTAGCGTGCTATCTTGAGCCAGGTTCCAGAATGTGTTGTCTCTTCTTTGTATTTGACGATTGTGTACGCAAACAGTATTCATCGAGAGAATAAATGAGTTTTTGCCTTGGGCAGCTACTGACATTTGATCACGGATGAATGTCTCCATAAAGGGACTGATTTGGTGCTGATTCCCAGTCCTGTGTTGGAGTCCCTTACAATTAACCACGCACCGTTGCCAGCTATTGCACATCTACCTACCTATGTGGGGGTAAAAGTGGCATTAGTTTGAAGGAACATATTTGCACTCATAATTCTGTGTAAACTTAGCATAAGACTATTGTTGTTCACAAAGACCTTGAAATCGCCTATCACACAGCAACAAGTAAAGTTAATGGAACTCAACTTGATGATTTGTGTCCAATAAAAGGATGTGTTGGCATACATGTCAGGCACTTGGCTGCTTTTGAAGTTTCCTTTAGAGATTTGATTCCACTTAAATTTCAAGGGATACCAGGCTGTTAATGGGACAGCATCAACGCTTGCTTAAAAAACAAGTACCAGTCCAGAATACTTGGCTTAAATTTGCCAAGTTCCCCCTTGAGGTTCACGGAAACACTCTAGGCACCTGGATTCTATTTGCTGAACCCAAACAAGCCCTTCCCCGCAGCCCTGTGCTCTCTGCCTTGCTCGCGTGCAGGCTTCTGCTGACAGGTGCTGCAGATGTGAGCCCTGCTGGGCCTTCCTCGGCAGCCATCTGTCAGCGAGGCCTTCACTCCTCCAGGCAACAGGCGTGTTGATAAGAATATACACTTTCTGCAGTTGACAGACTTTGCTATTCAAAACACTGTAAAAAAATGGCTATAGGGATTTAATTAGCAACTTCCATTAAGAGATTAGATGAGAAGAACAAAGAGAAACTAAGGGAAAGGCTTCTTAATAAAACCGGAGAAGCTGCAGAATATTCATAGCATAACAAAGGAAATGGGAAGTCTGTTCCGTGAATTGTTAGAGGTGGCAGCTATATTCCGTTGTTTTCTCATGGCCTGGTTGGTCTATGGTTACTGGGGCATGCCGTGAAGGGCAGAACTTTAAAGAATGCCTCTCACTGGCTCCGGCAGGTACCAGGCATGGGGGCTAGCAACACTGCAGCACAATACAACCTACGTGCTTTCAGGTGTCACTGTGGACGCCTGAATCTGAGGTTAGTTGACTTAGTGCCAACATTTAGGAATTGACCCTAAGTGGGCCAACTGGCTTATCTGGGTGCCGTGGCCTCCCGCGCCTCCCTGAGTTGATCAGTTTACTCTCAGTTGCGTGCTGGGTCAATGGGGTGAGAGAATATAAATGGACCAAAACAAATCCATCCCTTCTGCTAAGAAGACAGAATCTGATGAGGCATCTGTGTATGGGGATGTGCAGGGCTTGCTTAAGCTCAGGGAAAATGCGGAGCTCGTTTGGTTATTGCTCCTGAGATCAGCTAATGAAACAAATGCGTGGTTCAAGACGCTATGGAGAAGACCCAAGCATGGATTCCTGATTACTTAATGCCAACACTCTTCCTGAAGGATGGACAGTAACGGAACCAGCTGAAGAAATAGGCCAAGTAGAATTGCATTCTGGAAAGCAGACTTGGGCCCAAAATGGTACCAAACATTCTTTGCCAGTAACCGCTTCTATCAAAATCCACTGTTTCCTCACCTCCCTGAGACAGGAGAATGGTTTCTGTGTTACAAAGTAGCTCCTGAATTTGATCTGATTTAAATGGTTGAGAAATAGACTCAGATGGGAATCCCCAATGCCGTATTAGATCATATCAGTGAAAACAACTAGTTCATTATTCTCCTTTTTAAATTGACATAAATGCAGATGTATTGTATTAGGCTTTTCTTTTTTAAAAACAATTTATTGAAGTATATCATTCATACATGAACATACATAAACTGTAAGTGTTCAGTAAACATTATGAACTTACAAAACAAACTTGCATAACATCATACAGGGCTCCCACACATCACCCCGCCACAAATACTCTGCATTGTTGTGAAACATTTATTAATAAATTATGAAAGAGCATCGTCAAAGTATTGCTACTGACTATAGTCCGTATCTTACTCCCCTATATACTTTTTAAAAGGATTTACTTATTTATTTATTTACTTTTATCCATTTTTACCCCCCTCCCCATTTTTGCTGTTTTTGTGTCCATTAGCTGGGCAACTCTCTGTGTCCGTTTCCTGCCCTCTCTTCTCATCCTTCTCCTCCTGTCATCACTAGGATTTGATCCTCAGAACCTCCAATGTGGGAGAGAGCCGTCCTACTGCCTGTGCCACCTTAGTTCCTGGTTTTTCGATGCGTCTTGTCTTGGTTCTCCCTTGTGTCACTCTCCCGTTACATCATCCTCTTGTGTGACTCGCGGGACCTGACGGTGCACCCACACGCAGGGCCTGGAGGGGCTCACCTGCACACGGGGCCTGACGGCACACCCACTCATGGGACCTGATGCACCTGCACACAGGGCCTGGAGGGCTCACCCGCACATGGAGCCTGGTGGCGTACCCACGCACAGGGCCTGCTGGCCCATGTGCCGTCTATATTTTTCTTTTTTAAATTTTTACCAGGAGGTCCTGGGGATCGAATCCAGGTCCCTCCATATGGGAGATGGACGCCCAACCACCCGAGCCACATCCATCCCCCTGCTATATCTCTTAAGGTTGACCAAAGATACCCAAAGTTACTGTCTTTTCCCATACAGGATGGTCATATAATAAATCAGGCATAGTTTATCACCAGCATTCTAAAAACCAGACCTAGGGAGAAAAACTAGGTCTGGGGACACATGCATGGTTTCTAATATAGCAAATGTTTAGCCCACCCTGATTATGACAAAATCAGGACAGTGAGAATATTCACATTAAGCTTTTCTTTACAATTTCCAGGTGAAGTCCTGAGGTCCACAGGAAATCCAAAATATAAAGATTTAGATCAACTTGTGTTTCCACTAAAACTGACCTATGCTATAAATTTGCCAAGTGCTTGCATGCGTACATACACACTATTGATATGTCTAGCAAAGTTAAAATGAAATTCTTATGAGATTAACTATCCTTAGCTCCAAAGTCAAAATTAGGTAAAACAAAACAAAACAAAAATCATTAATTAATAACCCCGTCATAGCCTACATACTGTGACTATAAGATATCTCTGTAA
Organism: Chaetophractus vellerosus; assembly: GCA_004027955.1. Taxonomy (NCBI): domain Eukaryota; kingdom Metazoa; phylum Chordata; class Mammalia; order Cingulata; family Chlamyphoridae; genus Chaetophractus; species Chaetophractus vellerosus. The sequence continues at coordinate 12,801 of PVKH010014472.1, forward strand.
TGGTCTCTAGTTACTAAAAGGTTAATTAATTTTTTATTTCCAAGAAAAAATAAGGCTAATTCAAGATAATGAGATAGATAGGTGGGTTTTAGGGGGAGAAAAGCTAGAAAATTGCTGATGGCTTGGCAAAAGAGCCAAAGGAAATTATCATCAGTGTCTTTTGTTCTGTGAACATGGAGCCGTTTCTTGTAGTTGTTAATGTAAAATGAACTAAATTAGAGAAAGTGTGATTTCCGTGGATGCTAAATGTAGCCTGGCCTACTTCATATGGGTCATAAGTTCTACTTTCAAGATTTTTTAGGTTAACACGGTGACAGTACCTATCACTCCGGGGATTAGACCTCCTGTTGGGTTTCCAAGGCCACCATTCCCCCGCATTCCCTTCTGGGACCCCTTTCTTCATCTTCTCTGAAGAAAGATCACTTACAATTCATGGATGAAAACTCACCAGTCTTTATAGCAAAGACGTAGAATCACTGATCTGTATTTCCACATAAAGAAAGGGCTAGAAACAGCCACTGGCAGTAAATATTATTTCCTGAAATTGCAGGTAAAAAGATTTACCATGCTAGTAAATGGTCTCACTTGAAAGCCCCATCGTCTCCCCACTTCATGGATTTTCCTCCCCATTTGTAACACTGCAAGAAACATGTAAAACCTATCTTTCTCTGCGTGTGTTTCTTTAGGGCCAATTCAGCCACCTTTCCTTCACATGACTGGTGTCCTGGAACATCCCTGCTGACCTCAGGGCTTCTCTGACAACCAGCCCCTTGAGCTTTGTGCTGTAATACCCTGGACCTAGGCCTCGGCTCCAGATAGCAATTCATTCATTCCTCCAATGCTTCCTGAGACCCACCTGTGTCAAGAGATAGAGCAGGAAAAAGAAAGGGCACAATGTCTGTCCTCATAGAGCTTACATTATGTAGGAGAGAGAGGAATAAACGAAGAAAGAATGGTGGCACGTGCCACGAAGTATCCATTAACGGACAGAAAAAGATCAGGAGTTCCTTTTGCACGTGTTAACCTCATGGAGAGAAGGGGTTTATGTGCAGGTCACTGAATAGGTGTTGGAAGGTAAACCCCCCCCCATGTGGCAGGGGCCATCTCTGGTTTGTGTGTTTCAGGGGTCCAGGGAAAAAATGGGTACCAATCATATCCAACAGCTCCCTTCTCAGTGATTTTTTTTCACCAGCAAAGGAGGGCTCACAGAGTTAAAACTCGAACCTGTAGGTCAATTCAAGAAGGAGTGTGTTCATGAAAGTTAAACACCTACTTAGGTTTTTTTAAAAAAACAAAAGATGGAACAGAAAACCTTGGAATAAGTAAGCTGCCTTTGGCTCTTGATCTTGAGAAGTCAGAGATGGCCGAAGCTATTTGGGGATGGAGAGGACTATCTGATCTTTAGGGAATGGCCAGCCAGCTTTCCCCAAGATTATCCTTATAGGAACAACGCAGTGCCTCAATCCTGCAGTATCTCTTTTAAACTTATGTTTAAATAGCTATATTTAAATGATAAGGCGCTAGCCTTTCACCTCCAGGATCCTAACTGGATTCAAACTCCAGTCTTCTGGGAAATGAGTTTGGTCTTCTAAGCTGAGCCTAGTAGACAAAAGTCCTTATCTGCAAACTACAAGCATAATTCAGCCCATCATGGCAGGACTGGAAGTCTGCTCTCAGGAAAAGAAAGGGAATGAGCCAGGGTTGAAAGTAAATTATTGAAGTAGTTAAATCAATCCTGAATTCAAGTCCCAACTATTTAAATTATAGTACCTTTCTGTCCAGACTACAAAACTGCTTTTCAGTACCATGCTTTCCAGCTGCATTCCAAAAGGGGGAAAGTCACTTAGATCAGTTAAGTCTCCAAAAATGAGGTCAAAGCTGCAAAGAAGCATAAGCTTGAGCACCTTAATAAATTTAAATTTTCTTTGAATAGTTTCCTTATCTATCTCAGAAGAATACCGCATGTCTTTTCTCCATATATGCTGCAAGCGATGACGCGACTTTTATCTCTAATATGCTTGAAGATGTCTAAACATGTCAGGGAAATATCATGTGCAAAGATAGTATGTTCTAAAGCAAACTCAGTAAGTTTAGAATAACACAACCAATGTTGTCCCCAAACACTCTAAAAATAAAAAATAGAATAGAGCCAAAAAGGGTCTACAGAAGACTTGATCGCCAGTTTACTTTGCTTGGCTCA
>PVKH010014473.1:0-16471 GCA_004027955.1 Chaetophractus vellerosus
GGAACAGAGGAACCCGGAAGCCTGAACCCTGGAGACGTCGGCAGCCATCTTCCTCCAACACGTGGACTTTGGTATGGGAAGAAATTTATGCTTTGTGGCCTGGTAACTGTAAGCTTCTACCCCAAATAAATACCCTTTATAAAGACCGACCAATCTTTGGTATATTTCAAAAGGCACGCCTGTGGCTGACCAAAACACCTTGTCATTGGTGAGCAGATTTTTGGATGACTATTTGAGGGAGCATTTTCCCCACTGTTGCAACCTAACTAAACAGAAGCTTTCACAAATCACTTTTTCTCTTTGCTATAGTTACTTTAACCTATGTCAATGGGTGAAAAATACAGTAAACCAACTTGAGATTTAAAAATAACTGAAACATATTTAGTCCCAAATCAGAAAAGTTGCATTATTGCCTATAAATAGCACATTTTATGGCCAAGAAAATGACTTGCTTCTAGTAGTATCTTCTAGATACTGTGTAATCTTAACCTTTAGTCCTTCTTTTCTTTGCGCTTTACTTGACACCTTTTTAACATGTTTAAATTAGAGCCTTTGTTCCCCTCTCCTCCTGTCCCACGCCTGCTCTTCTCACAGTCATCCATATCTAAGTAACACTAACCCCATTATTCCATAAACCCTGTGGTTTTTATTGTGTGATTTCTCTCACAATGCACTGATTCTCAGACATGCAAATGTTGTGATATACCAAAACTACACATTTCTTAACTTGTGCCTAGCTCTGTTCTGGGTATTTGAGGGTATCAACAAACACTTTTTATTGGTTACTTGCTAGTTTAAGTTAAAAGAGTACATAAAATCTGTTTCTATTCATTTGCATTGCCCTATGCCATGCATTTGTAACTTTTGCTATTTCTTGTTGCAGTAAGATAAAGACACTGAAATAATAGGCAAAATGGACACATTGCTACAACAAAGTTTATGCTCCTGACCAGTTCTCTGCTGGGTCTCAATTACTATTCAAGTTCCATGATGAGTTAGCTTTGTGATTTTTGGTGGGTTGCATAAATCTAATGGCGTCTCTGTTATCTCATCTCTCAAATGGATGTGACGAAAACAGAAACTGCCTTGTTATGAGACTAAAACAGGATACATATTAAAGCAATTAAAATCTAATTTATCGTATTTCACTAAAACATAATCTAAGTGTACTTAGAAACTCAAGGAGTCATTTGGATAGGTATCCAAGGTGGGGCAGTTCTTGACCCTGCTCGAGCCCTCTCTTAACCCCTTTCCAACTTATCCTTGTTTGAAGTTTCATTTTTGCCCAAGAATACCTGTAATTTTCAGAAGACTTTGTCTTCTCAGCCTTTAAAAATACTGCATTAGAAAATGACAACTGGAAATGATGTCAAGTGGTTTCCCCTTTTGTTTGTTCTTAGGAATAAAGGGAGGAAAAAGCTAAGATTCAAGAAAACAAATTGAATAGGTTGATGTCAAGGATCTCATTTAACCAAGGACAACCTAAGAAGGGCACTGCTGCTCTGCCATTTACTCCATTAAATGACTCAAACCATTTATCCATGCACAAGACTCTCTTACTCACCTAGCTGAAATCATTACCTTGTAGCTTATTTGCTCTTTCCCCCATTTGCCTGAGCATTGAATTTGAGTGTTCCAAACCTAGAGACTACCTTCGGAGAACAGACTCCACACCACTAAAGGCACGGAATCTTGAGTGCAGATGTGAAAACGCTGATGCTGAGGGGTAAAAAGAGGTGGGGAGGACTTGGTGTGGTACAACAGAGAAGATTCATTAGAATGCACAAAGATATCCTCAGGTATATTTTGCTAAAGAACTAAGGGAACTCTTTCCTGACCTCATCTTAAGCAGGGCAGTTTTGAAGTTCACCATGACCTCCCTAAAGTGGGGCCAAGAAGGAAATAAGGTGGCACTTTCAGGCTCGAACCCTTCCTCACATCTCACCAGAACCAAAGACTGACATGTGAAACGCACAAAACATTGTTACATTACGTGATTAATTTGGAGTGAGCAACTGTTAATCATGACTGACCCATCGAGAATGCAGGTCCTAATTTTCTCTTCTTTCCACTGTGATGAAACTCAAAGAAGGTATGCCATGATGTGATAGCATCACTGTGTCTTCCTCTGTTATTTGGTATGACCGGGACAGATAGGATAAAAAACAACCAACCAACCAAAAACTGGTTTAAGGGGAGGGAAAGCCACCAGGAACCAAACCAAAATTCTGCAATGATTTGGTTTATAATTAGGAGAATACGGATATGTGGATGAACTCTGGTTCAAAATTTTTCCAAGCTCTTTTGAAGAAATGTGTTTTCAAATCTCATACTTCATTTTTCTGCACCAGTCATGCAGACTGATAGTTTTCCGTTGTAAAAGCCTGCTCTCATTCTGTTCCATGACCGTGATAAAACAGAGCAAGCCGTTGCCCTGTCTTCCACAGAGCAAAGAAATGTTTGACTTTTGCAGGGTGCCACTGTACAGCGTACTTATTAAATGGATCAATATTCTGCATACCATAGTATATGAAACCTTTCTAATAATCAAGATAAATTATAACCACCACTGTACTTTTTTCCCTAGTCCAATAATTTATTCCATAAACTGGGTGTCATAATTCACCAAGGAGTGATTTCACTTCTTGTAGTCAGACTTTAATTATATCATGTTATAGTCCACAGCAGAATATATCTTTCCTTTAGCAATTCTTACATTTCAGCCACAATTACAATTTTGCTTGATCCTTACTAAAACAAACTGTAGATTATAAAGTATTTTGTGCTTTTCAAAGTATATTTGCATATATTTATCCACATGGTTCTTAGGAAAACCGGTAAATTGAGCAGCTATTATTATTCCTATTTTACAGGTGGTGAAACAAACATGAAGTTAAGGGGATGAATAATGTACTACTCCAAGCTTTTATTGCACATAGAAACCAGGCTTACTAATTCATTTGACAGTATTTTTTTTGTATTATTTTGAGTGCTCACCAAATCATGTGGTCTCAAGTGAAAGAGCACCTTGAAACCAAAAAATTCAAACTGTGGCATAAAAATTCTGGAAACATCCAGTTTCTGACAAACCATGTATTGGAGAAAACAAGCTGTAAAGAAAAAAGAAGACGAAAAAGGAGTACAGGAGACACTGTATTTCCAGGGGGTGGGAGAAAGTGAGAGGTGGGCCTCTTTAGCTCCCCCTCAGGCCTGCCTGTTGCCTGTGCATATATCTGCTCTCTCCTGGTTTCCTGAGAAGGATGAGCTGCTTCTGTCCTCTGCCTTCCTCCCACCAGTGCTGGGGGGCGGCTCAAACTCTCTCCTCAGTATTTCACATTTTACTGGCTCTTTCCCTCCACAGTTCTGGGGTATAATTCATCTAAGCCTGCTGCCTTGTCAACCTTAAAATAGTTCTAATTTTCTAACTATCTGCTCTAGCATTATCATAAAACCTTTTAACATTTCACACTGCCCCTAAGAAAATGGATTTCCATTTCCAGAATATGACCTTCAGCTCTTCTTTTCTAATATGGCGGGAAGGAACTCACTCAGGCTTCAGCCTCACAAGCCTCATCCACCAGCTTCTCCTCGTGTGTCTTGATACCTGTAACAAACCCCTCAACTCTCCCATCTGAACAGACTAGTTCTACTAGGAAAATCGCTAGTTTCGATTTTTATTCTTTTGTTGCTGTCAACAAGGATTTTTATATGTCTTTATTTTTAAGTCCATAAGGTACTCTTAACCCCTTTCCTTTTCTTTAGATTTGCAATTACCTGCTTCCTTTTCCTTAACAGTGTAGTCCTCCTACACTTATTCGTCTTACTTTGGCCTTCAGCATCCTTATTTTCCTACTTTTGAATCTTTCTGTGGTACTTTACCTTAACCACACAGGAGTTCTCACATTAAAATTTGTAATTTATGTTCTTTCCCTCATTGAAGCTTTTACTTTTGTTAATTCCTAACCCAGTAAAAACGTGATTGCTATTTTCCTTATCCTACCTGCCCTTAAGTCTTTTAATAATGCCCTCAGTACTAATATATATCAAGCCAAGCACTGCCTCTCTCCTTGGTGGATGCACTCATTAAATTAAGAATCCCTGCACCTCCCACAAAATGGGCAATTGGAAGCACCTTCTGTAATTAAAGACTGTATATTCTTGGCTGCAGAATTCATGCTTTCTTCTCTTTGATTTTTCTCAGTACCTCAATATAACCACAGCCCTTTTCACCAAAATTCGTGATGGGCATTTGCCAACACATAATAAATATTAAATTGCAAACTAAATCCATAAATAAATAAACTAAATAAAACTATTTCTAATTACACCACAGATCGTGTAGTTCCATCAAGATACTTTAGATTTGGCTGTGCAATAACAAAACCCAAACAGCACTTTGAAAGAAACCTTCAACTTCAAGAGAATTCAGGACACAGATACGGCCTTGAAGGGCTGAGCTAAATGCATAAATTCTACCAATCTTGGGCAGTTTCCTTAATCTATTCAAATCCTCATTTCCTTATCTATAGAAAGGAGATAAAAACAGCTGCTGTGAACAGCTGTGGTAGTGAATAAATGAGATAATATATTAAAATACCTGGCATATTTTTTTCTTTGCATAGAGAGCTCACCATCATCATCCTCATTTTTATTATCATTGTTGTTTACAGAATATAAATTTTATCCATACAGATATTTTCTATAAGTTGAAAAACTTTAAAAAATAATAATGATACACATCAAATAATTTCTAATTTAAGACAGCATGTTAAGGCAAGGTTTTAAAAATCATTAATACTTTAGGTTAGTGTAAGTAGGACTTATGAAACATTAATTAATTTGAGTTACCTTACTATTTCAGGGACTTTTTTAAAAAAAAACTGTTTTCACCTACATGCAGGTAAATGTCCTACTGCTTATTTATGTTGTTTTAATTTACTTTTTATTTCAGTTTGCACCAGTTATTTTCAGAGGGAAGGCATGAAGTGGTTCATTAACAATATCCCTCTCTCAGAACAGTCTCTCCAAGGGGAACCTGATTGGTTGCTTCTTTTTCTTTTTATAGTCAACTCATCTTAATGAAAAATGAGACTACTAGCTTTTTTCTTGGCAGAGAATGGTTACTCTGAAATTGGTGCTGATACTTCTTTGTCACTCACCCATCTCCCGTGAAATTTATTTTATTTACATGGGCTTATCTGGCACAAAATGTTTATGATTATTTTACTAATTAGTCCAGACAGCCACTTTACCCCAATGACCCCCCACTTTTACTTGCATTATCTTTCAACCTGGCTTCTTGCTAAAGGTTTTTTGTTTGTTTGTTTGTTTAATTCCGGCAAGGTAAAATCCACTTAAATAAAAGAGAATTATTTTACATGAGCTATAAAGTAGGCTCTTCATATGAGTTAAGGTTTTTATAATTATGTCTAGTGGCAAACGGGTCTCAAGAACAGTTTTGACAGCACATTTCGGTTAGAATCTACCCACGGGGCAGTGACATTGGCAAAGATTGTTCACTCTTTTTTTATATAGGTTAGTCTTTCTTTTCCAACTAGTTTGAACATTCACTGGACATAGTCTAAGTTTTCATGTAATTTTTGTTTTTTAATTTGTCATAAGCCATAAATGCTAATAAACCTTCTGCTTTGATGCGATGACAACAATTAATCAGGAATGGTTTCAATGAGATTTGTTCATACGCTGTTCACAAGAGCAGTGATATGTGTTGGGGGGAGGACAGGGAGGGTTTTTGGTGGGGGCGGTCTGCCCGAGGTGTGAGAAATAAGAAAGGACACTGTAGGGGATTTGAAATAATAAGAAATCTAAGGGACAGTGTGCTTTGTATTCTTACCATACACTTGCAACTCCAAGCAATGTTGGGATAAACTGTCTCTCCCTACCTGGATAGACTGCTTTCCTCTCCTCGGTCCCTAGCCTTGGGAACAGAGGAATTTTTATCAAAGATTGGCTTTAATGCAAACATTCTTCTTCCATATATAACACACACACATACACATATGTGCAAGAGAAAGAGGAAGAGAGAGAGAGAGACTGAATACAAGGTCCTTGATTTTCAATTTAACTGAAGTAGGTAGATTTGTTCACCCTGTTATGGACTACAACCTATTAAACCTGTTAGCTGGACATCTCCATCCACACCCCAGAACAAGTTTCCGTGTAGCCACAGGCTAATACTGGGTTATACACTGTATTATATTGCATTATAAGCAAGCCCTGGCTTCTACGTATTTTACTTCATAAAGCATTTTTGTTGTTTTTATTCAAATCATACTTATCTCTGCTTCATCTCCCTAGGAAACTGGCCTTGCCTTCTTGTTAGCTTTCTGCCTGATCGATGGTTAGCTCTGTGATAGCCTGGTGTACTTGTTCTTTTCTTGCATGCTCTTCCTTCCATCATTCCAGAACTTCTAATTCTCCAAAGCGTATCACTGTTCAAACCATCTGTACCTTTTCCTATGGTATAAATTGCTCTTGTGAAACATCCATCTGCTAATTTGGGCAGATACCTCATACCTTTCTCTTGGTGACTTCCTCCCATATTGTAGCAAGCCTTTCTCTAGCTCTACTTTATTGCTAAGCAAAGAGAAACTAACAAGGAACAGAATTCCTGCAGCAACCCAGGCTCTTTCATGAATATTATCTCATTTACTCTGCAAGACACCTTGTGTAATTATTTCCATTTATAAATGGAGAAACTGAGGCTCAGACCAGTAAGGTAATATCCTCAAATCCAGCCATCTTGTGAAGCTTGTCTTTGGAACGTGGAAAGCCTCTTTGGAATCTCAACACATCTCAATAGGCCAGGTCTAGATATTTAAACATCCAAGCTTTAGAATTTTGTAACAGATGTACTTTGGGGCAATGATTTCCCTCACCCTCTCTCATTTTACTTTCTCTTCTGCCTTTCCTTTCCTTTTTTCCCCCTTTTTATTTTTAAACTTCTCTCCTAGAGAGAATTGTCTCCCATCCTTTGTCTTGATATTGACTCCTTTCAGTCAAGAGACCAATTTTTCTTTTTACCAGGTATAAGCCACCAGGGAAGACTGCATTTAGAGAGAGACAAGACATTTTTTTCCCACTAAATAAAGCTGTCCGAATTCATCTCTGGGAAAGGCATTTCTTTCTAACGAGGCAGAAATGCCCGTTTTTCTAGAGTTCCCACACAGGACCAGAAAAAGAGAAGAAATCCATTTGGTTCCTACTTGAATTCACAGGTAGAGAATGAAGCTAACAATGCTTCTGTCAAAGGCTTCTGAGATAAACTCTCCAGGCACCGTTAGGCCACCTCGAGCGCACCCTCCCTCTCCCCACCCCCCCAACACTTAGCCACACTCGGGATGTCAACCCGGGCAACTGCTGTCTGTACTTCCTTTAGAGGAGATTTAGAGGAGACTCCTTCGGAGGAGAAATGAGAATGAGGGCTCTTAACCCAGACTACATTAACCCCTGGAAGACCTAAGACAATCTTCTCGGGGTCCACAAACCTGCTAAAATCATCTGCAAAATTTTATGTGAATGTGTATAGTCATAAGTGAATATATCTGTGGATAGAGACCAAGGCATGCAACAGATTCTCAAGGAGCTATGACCCCACCCCACCCCCAAAGCTACAAAAGCCCAGAGGAACAGTTGTAATAATAAAGAAGCTATTCCTCTTCCCCACTACCAAGACAAAAACAAAACAAAATCCTTGAAACACAGAAGTATAATCTCATAAAAGCTGAAGAAAATACTCATGAAAGGATGAGGATCCTTTGATATTTAAGTTATCTCAAATATCTCAAATATCTCAGTGGATGTTTGCAAAAGTAATTATTTGTGCAGTTTCTCCGTTGGCAGGTAATATTTTAAAAAGCAATTTGATTATCTCGCCAGCTAATAGTTTCTCTGGGTTAATTAATAGGTGAATTGATATTTTTAACTATCAAAATAAGGCTTCTTTCCTAAAGAAAGTTAAATGTGGTTTCCAGAAATGAATAGTCTACGTGTCTTTGACGTTCAAAATCATGCTAGCGTGATCAGAGAGAAAACATTTCTTACTAGTTGATCTTCTCTTTGCTTACATGCTTTTCTTGATGAACACGTAAAATTCATTAGAATCTTAGATAATGCAAAATAGATTGCAATCATCAGCTTCCTACTAGTTTTCAACACCCTTAGGACCAAGATTCCTATCTGTGAATTTTAGGGCCACATATCGCCATGATCTAGGATCTGGGTGACTCGGAGTCATAACTAAGAAGCTTAAAGAATGGACGTGCAATGCAAGGCACGCCCCTCCCTTACCCCACCACGAAGTAAAACATCTGGTCAAGTCCCTGCTTCCAGGTCTTTTGGGTATATACTTAAAAGTGGAATTGCTGGACCATACAGTAATTCTATGTTCAACTACGTGAGAAACAGCCAAAATGTTTTCCACAGTGGTCGAACCATTACACAACCCCGCCAACAATATCAAAGAGCTCCAGCTTCTCCTCATCCTCACCAACTCTTGTCGGGTTTTAAAAATAATAGCCATTCTAGAGGCTGTAAAACGGTTTCTCATATGATCTACAACTATTTTCTCCCATTTTGTAGGTGTCTTTTCACTTTCTAAATAATGCCCTCTGAGGTACAAAAGTTTTTAAGTTTAAAGAAGTTCATCTTATCTGTTTTTATTTTGTTGCTTGTGTTTTTAGTGTCCTATCTAGGAAATCACTGCCAAATCCAAGGTCATGAAGGTTTCCCCCAATGTTTTCTTCCAATAGTTTTATGGTTTTAGCTCTTACGTTTAGGTCCTTGATCCATTTTTGAGTTAATTTTTGTAAATGATATGAGGTAGGGGTCCAACATTGTTCTTCTGCATATGGACATCCAGTCTCCCAGAACCATTCACTAAAGAGAACATTCTTTCCCCATTTAATGTACTTGGAACCCTTGCTGAAAATTAATTGGCCATAGATGTGTGGGTAATCCATTTATATTTACTCTAATTATTAGCAAGTGTAGTTTTAAGGATAACCTATCAGTACTTTTCTATGCATTCTGTCTACTTTTTATTTCTCTATGCCTCCTTTTCTACCTTGTTGGGGGTTAATCAGGTATTCCATTTTATTTCCTTTATTGGATTTTTATATATACTTTTTTGTATTATTTTACTTGTTCCTCTAGGGATTATAGTAGACACTTTTTACATTTTATAGTCTATATAAAGTAAATATTGTACCAATTTACATAAAATGTAAGAAATTTTCAATAATTTAATTCCATCTACTCTGACATCCTTTATGCTATTATTGTCATACATTTTGTACCTGTCTGTTTTTGTTTAGAGAGTTGTCTTTCAAAGAAATTAAGAAATAAAAATCACATAGTATTTCATATTTACTTACATATTTACTATTCCTGCTGTTCTTTATTTTATTCTGTAAATACAAACTTCTGGCTTCATTTCCCTTCAGCCTGAAAACTTCCTTTAACATATCTTGTTAAGCTAGGTCTGCTGCTTGCTCTTATTTCTCTCAGTTTTTACTTCTATGAAAATAACCTTATTTTACTCTCATTTTTGAAAGATATTTTCACTTGAAATAGAATTCAGAGTTAAAAGGTTTTTTTCCTTTCAGAATTTTTACAGATTTTGTTCTATTGTTTTCTTACAGGAAATCAATAATAATTGTATCATTGCTTCCCTGAATATAATGTGTCTTTTACTCTGTTTTGAAGATTTGCTCTTATCTCAAATTTTCAGTAATCTGATTATCATGGGTATAGAGTGGTTCTCTTTGTTTTTATCCTACTTGAGATTTCTCAAACTTCTTATATCAGTATTTTAATGTTTTTCACCAAATATTGGAAAATTTCTCATTATTTACAAACATTTTTCTCTCTCTACTTTCTTTTTTTTAATTTATTTATTATATATCCCCCCCACTTCTGCTTGTTCTTGCTGTGTTCATTTTTTGCATTCTTCTGTGTCTGCTTGTCTCCCCCCGCTGTGGCGACCTGCTGAGTCAGCTCACCGCGCGGCGGCTTGCCCTGCCTGCAGTGGCTTGCCTTCTCGAGGTGGTCTGCCTGCTCTAGGAGGCCCCAGGAACTGAACCCAGGGCCTCCCACGTGGTAAACCAGAGCTCTACCAATTGAGCTACAGCTGGTTCCCCTACTTTCTTTTTGAGACTCAAACTACATGGATTTTTGACCATTTGGATATTGTACCACTGGTCACTGAGGTACAGTTTATTATTTTCCCCCTTTCTGTCTCTGTTCATCAGATTTGATAAATCTATTGATCTGCTTCAAGTTGAATAGTCTTTGTTCTGCCCATTTGTTATTAAGCCCATCCATTGAATTAAATTTTCAGTTCTAGAACTTTTCTATGGTTTTAATTTCTCTGTTACAATTCTTCCTCTATTCCTTCTTTATGACAATGCTTTCCTTTAATTTATTTACTATATCTAAAGTAACTTATTTAAAGTCCTTGGCGAGAAGTGGATGTGGCTCAAATGATCGGGCTCCTGTCTATGATATGGGAGGTCTCGGGTTCAATTCCTGGGACCTCCTGGTAAAGGCAAGCTGGCCCGCGTGGAGAGCTGGCACAACAAAAAGAGACAAAGAGGAGAGACAATGAAAGACACAACAAACCAGGGAGCTGAGGTGGCTCAAGCAATTGAGTGCCTCTCTCCCACATTGGAGGTTCCAGGATCGGTTCCTAGTGTCTTCTAAAAAGAAGACAAGAAGAGAAGACAAGCAGACACAGAGGGCACACAGCAAATGGACACAGAGAGCAGACAGCAAGCGAGAAACAACAAGGGTGGGGGAATAAATAAAAACAAACCTTAAAAAAAATAAAGTCCTTGTCTACAAATTCCAACATCAAGGTCATCTCAGGGCTTATTTCTATTGACTACTTTTTCCCCCCTTGATTTTGCAACACATATTTCTATTTCTTTGCAATTCTATTTTTTGCTTGTTTGTTTCATGCTGCATACTTGGATGAACTATTTTAGGGAGTCTGGATAAGGTATTCTTAACTTGGAACTTATAAGCATGGAAATTACTAATGGATCTTTCTGGTCATATCTGGCTTGTTTCTCTTTTCCTCACAAGAAATAAATTTAGTCCATGGTGAGACCCTTATTCTAGAGTATGATTTCTATTTCTAAAGTATGACCTTTCTGAGGTTTCACCTGAATTCATGAGATGTTCATTGAGGTCTCTTCTTTATGGCTCTGCAGGAGTTCCAATTGGCCGATTGAACCAACAGAGCATGGCCTCTGATATCGTTACTCAATGCCAGCACTGAAGCAGGTGACCTCTTCTAGGTTCTGTGCAGTTCTGCCATGTGCATGGACAGCCCAGCCTTTATCCAAGAACCTGTGGTGAGTCCTCACTGGGTATCCCTCTGCACAGCTTTCTTTTCCAGCACCCTGTCCCACAGTTTTCAGCTGCTTCTGAGGCCATAATTCCAGTCTCTTCCTCCTCAGGTCAGTGAGGCCACTGTTCCACCGGAGTTCCACTTTCCCACACCACTGCAAGAAATTTTCCCCCGTCAGAACGCTGGGGCAATCATTAGCGTAACTTCAAATGTTTCCCTGCCCTCAAAGATTATAGTTCTCTTCAATGCCTAAAAAGAGTTCCATCATACATTTTGTCCAGTTTTATAGTTGTTTATGGCAGGTGGTGCTCTCTGGTACCAGTTACTCTATCATAGCTAGAAGCCAAAGTTCACTGGAAAAAAAAAGTTCACTGGCTGCTTTTACACACTACCCTATGTGAATATCTATACATGTTCCTGTCACCTCCTGTAGTAGATTTTGCTGAGATTAAATACTACAAAATCAGTCAACATGATCTCTGCTTCACATTATTCATTATTTAGGGAGCCATATGGGTATAGCTGGTACTACACAAAGCCTGAGTGAAGTCAAATGACTGCTTCAGTGTACCTACATGCCAATATCAGACAAATCGGAAATATTTGGTGGCAAGACAGGATAAGATTTCAAAGCAGCTGGTCTGGTGCAATGAAGAAATGGTATGCCCCTTTGTTGATTCAGAGAGCATCTCAGAAAAGGAAAATGGTGGCAAATTCCAAAGGATGAAACACAAAAACTGAAATTTCAAGAGTGACTTGGGGACATCAAAATAGCTTCTTCTTGTCATTTATTACACTACCTTCCCTTTTCAAGTTAAGACCCCAGTAATCAAATGCAAAGAATTTAATGAATATCTAACTAGGGCTTTAGTACTCTGTAAATACTAGAGGAAGAGAAATCATATGTATAATGAGTCGGGAAGGAGTGGCAAGGGAGAATCTACTGCTGTGTTTTAGAGAAACATAAGAAGTGGCCCTTTCTTTAGTTTTGAGATAGACTTCCTTCAATTAGTTGACAATTTATGTTTAACTTAAAACGTAACATGGGAGACAGGTTAAACACAGAGGTTTCCTTTTGGGAAAATTCAACATATGACATGGTAAGATATTGAGTAGCACAATTTTGAGGAAGAATGAATTAAAGAATATAAGGACAATTGAGGAAGACATTTTGGATAGATAGTGGAAATACATCTTTAAGACTGTTGATGATTTGGACAAAACAGGGAAAGACAGGAAGGTATACTCATTTTTAATACATTTTCAAAGAAAACATGATTATAAATATGTTTGTTTTTTCCATTGGATAAATAGCCAGCAGTATATATTCAAGGTCATTGAATTATCTGCTGTTTTGTAGTATTTTTATCTTTGTTACCTACCATTAGTGCAAAACATTGTGTACTTAAATGATAAAGAAGGTTTTAACCCATATCCTTATCGATGAAATATTAGTGTTCCAATAACAAAGAAAGTAATGACTTGAGAATAATTGCCATTCTTAGGTTGAGTTTCTTAAAGTCACAGCCTTTTGCCCAAAGGAGTATTTGTCAAGGCCTCCTATATCATGGAAATAAGAAGTATATGACAACATTTCAAGGCATAAATATTGTGCATTTCAAATAAATCAAATGGTCCATCATGCATAAAATCTACTGATTGCAATGAAACTGTCATCATTGTTGTTTTCCAAATAATATGTTATATAAATCAGCAGGACCTGATGAAATGGACTCAGTCCCTAAAGAAATCAGGTAGGTAACTGAATATGAATATTGGGTTAGATCCTTTGCCTATGCAGCTTGGGGTATATCTTCAAACTGGAAACACTGAAGGAACATTCATAGGAAACATCAAATAATAAAAATTAGGGATGTAGGATTTGAACATCACAAACATTCTCTACAATATGTATGATCTTGCAGGAGACAATTGTTTCTAGCATGCTAGCAGTTGTTTTTCTCTATGCAATCGTTGCCTTCGGTGAGGAATAGGATGGAAGCTGGAGATCTTAGTGGTCATTGCCTATTCCTATTCTTAATATAGAATGAAAAGCTCATCAAATATCTAAGGACTATATTCAAATGAACTCAGCTTGCACTGTGAGACAGGGCAGAAAAATGAAAGAAAGAGTAGATTATTTCATTCTTACTATGTGATATATGGAATAAATGCCTTCTAAAGGGTGGCATTCAGTAATAACAGTGAGAATCTATTCAGATAGTGTCTTAAAATATGACTAGAATTATAACATTGGATATAAAACTTAGCTAAATACGGAGATGAAAAAATCAAAGAGTAGCTTCTTTTCTTTCAAAATCTACAAGATTAAAGAATATTTTGCACCATGGCAAATGCACACATAGAGAAAAAATTAAAAGCTATGACAACAGAAAGCCAAGTTTTAGGGGGTAGCTTTCTCAATTCTTTCTTGAAAAACCCAAGGTCTTAATTCCATATGGGAAATCACATACTATCTATAGCATTCCAATTCTGTATAAATCTAACTCTCCCTTAAAATGTTCTTCCACACATGTGACAACATTGATGAACCTTGAGGACCTTATGTTGAGTGAAACAAGCCAAACACAGAAGGACAAATATTGCATGAGATCACTGATATGAACTAAGTATAGTGAGCAGACTTATGGAGGTAGAGTCTGGAAGACAGGTTACCAGAAAATAGAATGGCAGTAGGGAATGGTGAACTGAAGATTAATTTGTACAGAATTTATAATTAGGTTGATTATAATGGTGTGGAAACGGATGAAGGTCATGGTGGTGCAGAGATATGAGTACAATTAAGAGCACTGAAGTGTGAGTGTGAACATGGTTGAAAGAGGAAATTTTGGGTCATCCATGTTGCTAGAAGGAAAGCTAGAGGATAAAATGGAGGTCCATGTAACACAGTGGACTCTGGGGTGGCCAAGTATTGTGGTAAATAATACAAACACAAGAATGTTCTTTCAGGATCAATAACAAACTTATGTCACTAGTATAGGGTGTTGATGGTAGAGTGGTATATAGGGGAAAAATGTACCTAAAGCATACTTCTATGAAATGTAAATGTATTCTTGTTGTTATAGGTATGTTTTCTCAATAGATAGAGACCCACACAGTAGCAAACAAAACATTAAACTTCCTTCCTGGTGAAGTCCTGCTACTTTATCAAATAAGATGACAAAAATCTTTGGAATATATAAGCCATGCCTTGTAAAAGGAAATAGGCCAATATATCAAGTTCTCAATCTTAAAGCTTGTATTTATGAACCTTATTCCTGTAAAAATGAAACTAAGCATAATTAGAATTTATGCCTAAGAGTTACCCCTTGAAAACCTCCTTGTTATTCAAATGTGGCCTCTCTCTAAGCCAAACTCAGCAAATAAACTCACTACACTTTCCCCAACATGGGTCATGACTCCCTGGGAGGAGCCTCCCTGGCACTGAGGAATTATTACCAAGCATTAATCAACAATGCATTTGGAAAAAGACCTTGACCAAAAGAGGGAAATATTAAATAAAACAGAGGTTTTATGGTTAGAGATTTCAAAATGAGTTGGGAAGTAATTCTGGAGGTTACACTTACGCAGTTCTCAAGCAGTTTTCAGAAACTTTCACAGTAAACAAAACCTTAAACAAAGTGCTCCTGAGGACTCTAGGGATGTCTGGACACCACAGACAAGGCACCCAGCCTCATGAAACACCCCCTTGGTGGGCCCTATTTGGGAATATATGAAAATCTATTTCCCCAATTCAACATAGTTATACTCATTTATAATTCCTCTAATCATGATTCTTCTACTCCTTTTATTTGAACCCATAATTTTCAATATATTGGTTAGATATATTTCTCATAGACTTAAATTTTCAGATTATTCATAAGCCAGTTGAGACCTGAAACCCAGGAGAGCTGTGGCCAACTCCTACTCTCAGCTCTTCAGGCATGCCCTGGACAACTAAGAAAAAGACAATGATGCATAAATCCCATCCCTAAAACTAGGAGAATCTACAACTGAAAGAAAAACAATTCCTTTCCACTGCCCCATAATATCTAATTCCTCTCTCAGACTGAAGTAGTCAGAGCAGACATCATCCCAAGTCCCTTAAGACTGAGGAATGAACAAACATAAGGGGGAAGTGTAACCATAGACCAAAGCAGATTTATTGTTATTGTAGTTATTATCTTGTGTTAAAGGAATAACATGTAACATTTTAAGATAGTGGTTGCCAGGGGTTCAGAGGGGAGAGAGAAGGATGAATACGTGGAACACAGGGCATTTTTAGGGCAGTGAAATTGTTCTGTATGATACTGTAATGACAGATATACGACATTATATATTTGTCAAAGCTTATAACACTGTACAACACAAAGTGTAAACGATAATATAAACTATAGACTTTGGCTAGTAAGAACAAAAAACGAAGAAAAAAGTGTTCTTCCAGAACTTGCTAGCCAAAAAACAAAACAAAACAAAACAAAACAACCACCACTTGCTAGCAGAAAATGCTCGCTGGCTGGCCAGACTTCTCACACATATTCTCTTTACAAGCCAAAACCATCTGGAAAAAAGCACTGCAGTCTTTTCTTTTAAAAGCCACAACAGTCTCTATCAATGATGTCTATATTAATAATAATTTTGTGCTGCTCAAATCAAAGATATAAATGAATTTTCAGTTAGGTGATCCAGATTCCAGTGCTGATTTCAGCTGCTAACTACCACTATCGCATTTGGGAAATCCTTTACTATCTCTGGGCCTCAGGGTTTTATCTTGCAGAATTGGGATAGGACTGTTTCTTCTGTCTGCCTCAAAGGGTTTTTGTGAGGACCGAGAGGGAAGAAAAAAGAAAACACGTGAAATGAAATATTGGAAATATTTATAGCATAATAATAAAAGAATCTACACACATGTAAGTATAAATATAAATACAGCAGAGTGGTTCACAATATAGGTTCTGAAGTCAGAGTACCTGGGTTCAAATGCCAGCTCTATCACCTATGAGGCATGTAGCACTGGACACTTGCTTTGCTTCGGTTTTCTCACCTGAATCACAGTGATAATAATGATATTTCTTTAATAAACTGTATAGGTTAATA
>PVKH010014474.1:0-16468 GCA_004027955.1 Chaetophractus vellerosus
AGTTGGACTCTTCATGGCCTTTAGACTGTAAACTTTTACCCCAAATAAATACCCTTTATAAAAGCCAACTGATTTCTGGTACTTTGCATTGGCAACCCTTTGGCTGACTAATACAAAGTTTGGTACCAGGAGTGGAGTCATGCTTTGCAATTACCAAAAATGCCGGAAGTTTTAGAAATGGGTGATGGGTATTTCTTTTAGAGGACTTGTGAGTGCTTGATGGAAAAGACCTAGATTGCTTTAAAGAACTGTTTGTAGGAATATGGAGCCTAAAGTTATTTCTGATAAGACTGTGGCAGTTTGGCATTGTTTATGAATTCCAAAAATAAATATTGGATTTTGTTTGTAAACTGGTCTGTACCTGGGCCTGATTAAATTATGATTAGGGCTTTGATTGGGCCTTGTCAGTATGATGTTGAGTCCCTGCCCCTTTGGTAGGTGGGGATTCACAGATAAAACTACACAGCAGAGCAGAGGAGTGAGTTGGAGTTTTGATGCTGAGTTCTGAGCTGGAGCCTGGGAACTAACACACAGGAGAAAAACACAGGAATAGAGACAGCTCCACAGACATGGCAGAGGCCTGGGAAGACAGACAAGCCATTCACCTGATAGTCACAGCTGACCTTGTGGAGAGAGCAGGGCAGCTGAGCCCAGAGAGAAACAAGCCCCAGGAAGAGAGGAACCCAGGAAGCCTGAACTCTTGGCAGACATCAGCAGCCATCTTGCTCAACACGTGGCAACAGACTTTGGTGAGAGAAGTAACTTATGCTTTATCGCATAATCTATGGGCTTCTATCCCAAATAAATATCCTTTATAAAAGCCAACAGATTTCTGGCATTTTGCAGCAGCACCCCTTTGGCTGACTAATACAAAGGCCTTAGAAGGAAAAGATGATACTATTATTGGAAACTGGAGGAAAGGTGATTCGTGTTTTAAAATTGCAGAAAACTTAGCAAGATTGACTCCTAATGTTATATGGTAAGCAGAATTTGAAAATTATAAGCTCGGGCATTTAGCTGAAGAGCTTTCCAAAGTAAACTTGGAGCATGCAGTCTGGCTTGTTGCTTATAGCAAAATGCTAGAGGAAAGAGATAAGCTGAGAACTGAACTGTTGGGCACAAAGAAATCAGAGACTGATTCTGGAAATTCCAAGCTTCTGGAAGTCAAGCCCCTAGACAATAGTGCCTTATTTAAGGAATTAATGAAACTTGGAACTTGCAGGCCAGGATTGAAAATGCAGTTATCCAGGAAAGACTTGTGGAAAGTCTTACTGTCTGATGGCTTGGACCCCTGCTTCCTGAATGCTAAACCAACAAGCTTTTTGTGAGATCTCTATGAACAAAACCACTGTCAACATGGACTAAAAGGGACATGGAAGGGAGAGATGGAAGGGAAAACAGCTTTAAGAGGAAAACCATGAAAGCTGAGGTCTAGAATTAAGACATCTCCTTGGGCCAAAGGAGGGAACCCACCTATGTGTGTGGAGAGGGTATGCATTTGTAGAGGGTGGATGTTCCAGCCCATTGTTTAGGGAGAGTTTTGCTACTCCAGGCTACAGAGAGAGTAGAGCAAATTCCTTAAGGGTTGGGGAGAGTTAGGTCACCACCCCATTTCTCTGAAGGGGTGAGTCTGTTCCCCATAGACTGGGGAAGGCCAGCTCACCACCTCACTCTTCTGAAGAGATTGGGTCTGTATGCCAGAGATTAGGTAGAATGTTGTCACCACCTCACTGTACTAAGGGGGTTGAGGCTCTATTCCAGAGGTTGGGGAAAATGTGGCCATCACCCCAATGTTCTTGGAGGGTGAGGTCTGGATCTCAGTCGCCATTCAGATGCTTGATGAGGGTGGGAACAGAGAAAATGGCCATTGGACAAGCCTGTGAAAAGGGTGGGCTCCCATAAGGCCCAAGGAGAAGAAACCATCATCTTAAGAATGACTCTCAGACTTTGAAATCTAATGGAGTGTGCCCTGCAGGTTTTTGGAAATTTTGGGGATCTGTGACATATGTTTCCCTCCCAAACTCTCCTTGTGGTAATGCAAATGTTTATCCTATATCTATCCCTCTGTATATTGCAAGTAGATAACTTATTTTGTAAGTTTCATAGGTTGACAGCCAGAGGGGACTTTGCCCCAAGACAAACTGTATTCTTATAACTGATTGTAATGTGACTTTTTACTTAGCATTGCTACTGAAAGGATTTAAGTTTTTTTAAATATTGTAATGTCTTTTTGGGATTCAGAGGGTGGAGTGTGGCAGTTTGAGATTATTTATGAATTCCAAAAAGAGAAAGATTATGTTTATAAACTAATCTTTTCTGGGTGTGATACCCTTTGATTATATTGGATTCAATTGAGGGGCCCTTGTTTAAATTACCTGTTAAGATTAGGGCTTTCATTTGACCATGTCAGTAAGGCATGACTCAGGTTGAGTCTCCACCGCCTATATAAATGGACACTCACAAAAGGAGACACACAAGAAGAAAGATAGTTCTGTCATGTTTGATCCTGGGGTCCCTGGGAGAGATGAGTCTATTTGTCTCATGGTTTGCAGTGGAAGAGAACAGAGAAGCTGAGCAGCTGAGAAGGTCTGGAAAGAAACAATCCCTATGCCAGAGACTGATATAGGAAGCCCAGAGAGACCAGGCAGAGATCACCTGCCATCTTGCATCTACACGTGGCAACTGACTTTGGTAAGAAAGTACCTCTTATGGTACCTTGAGTTGGACTTTCCATGGCTTTGGGACTGTAAGCTTTTACTCCAAATAAATACCTTTTATAAAAGCCAACAGATTTCTGATACTTTGCATCAGCACCCCTTTGGCAGACTAATACAGTGGTTACATAGTAGTGGTAGAGATTTGATTAAAATGTGGATAGTAATTTTATTATTTTAACATCCTTATAAAATATGGATTTGCAAAATGAATATTTTGAGACCTGTCTTCATTGATCTCAATTAAGATTTAGGAATTTGGGGCAACCCTTTTCCAAGTAGCACTGCTATTTCTCATTCCGCTTAAGCAAATGGGTTGGTTGAAAGGATGGCACAGAGCACTAAGGATGCTAGAAACAGATTAAAAGAGGACATTGGCTTAAATAACTCACTACTTTTCTTTCTGTTTAACATGACATTCCAAGTTCAATAAGAGAAGTCATATTGCTGAATTAAAAATGTGCATGTGGCTCAAAATTTGCTTTGTCTAACTAAGGGATCCTTGAGAACGTCCCCAGAAAATCCTGGCATCAGATATGAAAATATTTTTCCTTTCTATGGGAATGGGGTGATAATAATAGTCTATGACCATCGTTCCTAAGCTAAGCAGGCCAAGGTCACTGTAACCTTTTCTGTAAAACATCTGCATACTGTAGTTCCCTAAGAGAGCAGGCAGAGTACAAACACATCTCCTGCTTGAGGCCAGCTTTGTTCAGCTCTCTTTTATATCAAAGGATGGGCTTTCACCAGGGGAGAGATCTGAATTGGAATACAAAATGAAAGGAGGTTGTAATTAGATTTCCCAGCAGGTCCACAAACTCTGTTCTTGGAAAAGCATCAAAAAGGACCTGCCTATCCCTTCCTCTCGCTGGAAAGAGGGCCCAGACAAGTCTGCAGAGATTGGCCTGAAAGCCATGGCTGGAATGGGCCAGGCTTTTGTCAGCCACCTCCAATCTCTGATGGAGCAATGCCAGCTCTGACCTCTAGAGTCCCAGCACATGGTCCTTCAGGTAGTGGGTGGACAAGGCACTACATGTAATAGCAAATATTGCTTGGGTGTTGAATTTGGTAGGGACCATAGGACATATCTGAGAACGAAACCTGCTGACTGGTCTCTGTCTTTTGGTATTCTGAAATTTCTGCAGGTGATCTAAAGTTTGGCATACCCTAAAATGGCATTCGGTGTGAACTTCACCATTAGGAGTGAACTTACACAAACAACCAGAATACATTTTGAATATTGTGGTTCACTTTGAGATCTTACTTGTAGTTGGTTTCTTTTCAGTTTCTTTAGCGTCTTCTAGAAATTTAAATTAGAGTAAAGTTAGATTGGTGTAGATTTTTGCATTTGATTTCTTTTCAGTTCCTATCATTTTTTAAGAACATTAATTTAGAATTAAGATAAATTTTATTTTTGAAAATTCTGCATATTGCCTTGCTACTTAAGTCTACTTAAAATAACTATTGATCTTCACTGGGTGCTTCTTACCTGGCTCTTCCTCTTTCTTAACTTTTCCCTTAATCACTAGTTAAAAAGTTGCCTGGGGGCCGGCTGTATCACCCAGTGGATAGGGCGCCGGTTTACCACATGGGAGGCCCTGGGTTCGGTCCCTAGGGCCTCTCCCAGCGGGCGGACCACTTGAGAAGGCAAAAGTCGCCGTAGGCGGGGCAGAGCTGCCATGGGCAGGGCAAAAGCTGCCACGGGCAGGGCAAAGCCGCCCACAAGTGGGACAAGCCACCCGTGAGTGGGCAAGGCCACTGCTCACTGGTGAAGCTAACTTGGCGCGTCACTGCAGAGGGGTAGGGTGGGGTGGAGTGGGGGGGAGACAAAAAGCAGAAAATAAAAAAATAAATCTAAAAAAAAAAAAAAGTTGCCTGACTTCTGAACTAGAGTGTAAACACAACCATCCTTACCTCTGAAGGGAGGAACAGGCTTACATTCTATTCTTTTCCATCTCTTATATTGTCCTCATCCATGAGTACTTGGAAATTTCAGTTTAAAATTTTAGTGCTTAAAGTCTTTCTAATTGAATTTTCCTAGTATTTCTTTGAGTTCCTGAGACAGCTGGGCCCCCAGCTTGTCTCAATTGCTGGAAGCCTCAGCCAAATTTATAAGTTCTCCTCCTTCCACTCTAGGTTAAGGAAACTTCAGTGCTTTTAGTTTTTCAAGGGCAGTTAATGACCACTCTGTCTGCTCATCTCCTCTTGCCTAAAGTCAAACAGAGAAAGATATACCATATACCCTGGAAAAAGGAGACGTTTGCATCCACTGTTGTTATTTTATTTTACCTAATACTCTTAGCATTTCATTTCCTGGAGTATGAATATCCACATTTCCAAATAAGGCCAGGTATCTTCTGCTATATTTGTTTATATCAGAGGAAGCCTGCAGGCTATTTTTAGTAATTAGTATAACTTTGGAAAAATTCCCTTTCTGGGAAATGTAGTAAGCAAAGTGCTTCTTACAGGTACTTCATAGTCAGACTCAAACAGTACGTTCTCCTTTATGATAGTCAAAGTCTTTGCTATTAGGGGACAAATCCCTTAGCCATATTTTAGCCAACATGTACATGTCATTACTTGATTCTGAGTTAGCAATGATGCTTTAGGGCTTTTAAAATATTAATGAGTCTCTGGGTAGAGCTCTATGGCTTGGTGTTAAAGTCATCTGAAGGCTTAAAAAGACACTTTTCTGTTTTGAGCTCTCTGCTGATTCATCATCTGACATCAAAGTGCCCGGTCCTGTGAGTGCATCTGATATGATCAGACCTGATGATACAGACTGTTCTGGAGCACTGACCTTCAACTGCCCTCATCCTTCCTAAATGAACCTACTGCCATGTGGGTCCAAGCCAGGAGTTGACTTGGTACATGCCTATGGGGGCTTCAGATCTAAACAGAATTCAACAGGGACATCAAAGATATACGTTAAACATTAATCAAGCAAAAGGTAAATACATTAAGTGGTCAGGAAAGTGGACATTATGAGGAGTTGCTTAGGATTTACATCTCACACTGCTCTGCCCCCTGCACTCAGAAAAGCTGGCCTTTCTCAGTTTCTCAACTAGGTCATTATCCCAGGGTCTTGGCACACACTGTTCCTGCTCTCTCAGAATTCTCTTGCCAGTCCCCAGCCCCTCCTCCAACCACCACTACCCAACACACACACACACACACACACACACACACACACAGCTAACTTCTATTCAGCCTTTGAGGAAACCTTCACTGACCTTGAATGTAGGCTCCTTACATACTCCCTTAGAACAAAGTTTCTTTGCCCTTACAACGCTCATTTTGACATAAAATAATATATAATATATGCTTAAATATAAAGGGCTTTTTCACCCCCCAAATAGTTTTTTAAGAAAGGGATTTGCCTTATATTGTATTCTTTCAAAATTTCTTACATTGAAGGGCACTGCCTCAATTATTCCGTTTTGAACAACAAAGTACCATTACTGGAAAACAGCTGGATAAGATCTCAGGTAATGCTTATTTTTATCCTTAGGAAGATCACCTTGACAGGTTGGATTAAAAAAAAGATATAAAGATATTTAAAGAAAGTTTAAAAATTATTCTTGAGGCTGTGACTTCATTATTGCAGGTGCTGGAATTACACAATTTTATAAAATGACACTTTACAGGTTCATGTGGTTTTAAATAAGCCCTTTAAAAAGCACTGAGAAAAACCATATAGTAAGCAATTAATATGTGGTGCTCATCATCTTAGAACGAGCACATAGGCTGCAGGGTCAAATTTGCAGCATCAGCAGATTTTTAAAAGTTGTGTTATGAACAACTTGAGGAAGGCTGGATGATGTCCTCTCTTGCTCTATATCTACAGAGGGGATCCAGTGAAGACACACACTGATATTATGGACACATATGAAAGACTTTTAACATAATTGTTTCATGAAATGTGAGCAAGGAAAAAAGTAATATCTATAAATATAAAATACTTAAAATGAAATGAAATGATTTTAAATATGTATGTATGGCAATAGATTAAATATCCTAAGTAGACATTACAATATATTATCCATTCATACATTTAGGTGGGTCAAAAAAACATTAGCTGGGATACTTTTCCTTAGGAAAATGAAGATGGCTTTGTATTCAAGGTCACCTTCTGTTTGGGCATATGCAGTTTTCATTAATGTGATAATTTGATTAATGACTGTCTCCTTGACACATGGTAAGCTTTAAGAGCACAGGCCTTCTCTATCTTTGCTCTCTGTAATATCTCTGGCATTTAGCGTGGCAAAGAACACTGAACATATTAATTGCTTGAGACATGAGATAAAACTTGACATATTGACATAATTGCATGACCTGGAAAACATGGGAGAAACTAAAACAGACACTTTCATAAAAAGCATTTTAATGAAAAAATAAGATGTTTAAATGCCTTTTTGCCCTAGTGTTAATCAAGACGAGAAGAGTCTGTTTTTACTCTTGATAAATGTGAAAAAAAAAATCAACCCTTAATTTCTTTTTTTTTTTCCTTCTTTAGAAAGTCAGTGTTTGGAGTTCATGCAATGATAACTCTGAGGACAGTATTCATTATAATTGCTCATTGCATGATTTCAAGTTCATAAAGGCCATTCCTATCAGAGTCAGACTCTTAAAAGCCAACTGATTAGTTCTACAAAGATGAAAAAAGTGTAATAATTACTATTCATTGAGCATTTACTAAATGCTACAATTTCTGTAAGTTCTGTGCTCTACAAGCATCGTTTCATTTAATCCTTATGACAACCTTATGAATTAGCTGTTATCCCCACTTTATAAGTGGTGAAACTGAGGCTTCAGTGAGTTCAATGGCCAACCTTCACTGCCAGCCAGTTACTCTCATAAGCACCTTAAATGCGCTATGTCATTCAATTTTCCCTACTATAATAATATGGCTGTTATTATCTCTATTTTAAAGATGAGAAGATGGAGGCACAGAGTGGGTAAGATTATTTTAAAAATGTGAATGCGAGGATTTGAGTCTGGGCAGCCTGGCCCAGAATGCATCTGGATAGCCTCTATGCTACAGCACATTATGAAGATGACAGGAGGCTGTGGGAACTTGGAAAATGGATTTACTGCAGGGTGTGCAGAAGGTGTTTTAAAGTGGGGGTGTTTATATTTCTCTTCCTTTGCCTTCCCAGTTGTTTTTCCCCTGCAATCCACAGTGAATCTGCCACCATTTTAGTAGCTTTCTGGTTCATTTTCTAAACACCTAGTCACTGAATTTTTAAAGGAAACATTTATCTACTGCAATTGGTGTACATAAGTTGGTTGCATAATAGGAAGAAAACAAGCCAGGGCTGGAGACTTTATTTCTAAAGAAGGATTTTGAAGCAGACTAAGAGTTATTTTTTCCCAGTGTGTCATGAAACTCGAGTCTCTCTATACTCTTTCATTGCTATGACGACAGGCAGCTTCTGCTCCCTGTAGCCAGAAAAAGCAGCTGACATTTCAATGCTAGAAACAGGGGAGATGTTTATAGAAACAAAAAAATTCAAAAAACCGAAAAAAAAAAAGACCCCAAACAAAACCCTTTTGTTTGAATTTCAGTTAGAGAAGAAAAAAATCCTTCCCCTAGAGCAAGTCAAAACCCTTATTCTTCCTTTAGAAACTTCCAAGTAGGCCAATAAAACAGAATTGACTGCACAGTAGCATTTCTTCTCACTCTGCTTCATGGTAATCCGAAACAGAAACTCTTTGGTTTCATTTGACTTGGCCATTAGGAAGCTGCTAATTGATGAAGCAGTAAAGATGCAGTAACAAATACCTCATGTTGAACTCCCCCCCACCCCCCGAGGAATACAGTAGTGTCAGATTTATTCTGCATTTCTTTGGATTAAAAAGAAAAGGACAATTCAGGGAATATTCACATTTTGATCCCCAAGCTTACTCCAGGAAAATTTTTCCAAGGGCATAACTGATACCTCTCCTCATTGATTCATGAGATTTCTTATAAGCAATAAAGAAAATTTCTCTCACACCTATGGTGTGTCTACTGCTCTGCCAGTTGCTGTACTTGGCATTTAATAAACATCCTATTTAATTCCTATAGTGACCCCATTTGTGGGTATTATTATGTCTATTTTGCTTAATAGATGGTTAAACTGAGTCCTGAAGGTATGCAGTGTGTGCCAGACTCTGAACCCCCTGCTCCTTCCACTCCATTGTGCTAACTCTGAGGCATAGACCTGGGACTGACATTTTATTATGTAGAAAAATGCATATGTACAAGGAATAAATCATGAGGGAAAAACCTGGAGGAAGTTCCCTTTTTATAGACTTCCGCTAGTAATATGTAAATTGGCCAGTACTTTAATATTAGCTATGATTGATTAAGTGCTTACTATATACCATGTATAGCTGCTTTTTTCACTTAGTTCTTACAAGAACTCTTTGAGGTAGCTGCAATTCCACAAAGGAGAAGACTGAGACAAAATAGTTCAAGCCTGAAGTCACAGAGCTGTTTAGTGGTGAAGCCTAGATATAAACCAGGACTATATGTTGCCAGAGCCCAGGGTCTAGTTCACTTTATTACATCATCTCCCTATCTCTGGAGCAGGCACTCAAGACTACACACTCTGTTTTCCAGACTTCTGCCCATCTTGTGGTGCCCCAGACACAAGTCAGCTAGCTCCAGGTAATATTAGCAGTGCAAGCTTAGCCTTTGGTGAAGATGCCCCGTGAGTCCTTAAGAACCAGGCTCCAGCCTAGTTGGGCCTCTCTCAGCAGCCAGGCCTACCAGGGAAGTTCTCCTGGATTTATGGGGGCCTGCTGCTCCTCTCCTGAAGGTGGTTCCAGAGGGATATGTGAGGGCAAAGTGCATCTCAAGTCTCTTAGCAACAGTTGCTTATATGTTTGTTGGTGTAAAAACGTTCTCCACATGTTCTGGAAGTTTTCCTATATTTAACTAGAATAGTGATGTTCTTGTACTGTTATGTCAACTTAGTAAAACATAATAAATAGGCAAGAGGAAATGAGGTAAATAATATTTTGGAGTTACACAGATATATCACTATTCATTTCATTTCTGTCATCACTATTTGTTATTTTTACTGAGTTGATATGTGAAACTGTGCTCTAAGATAGGCTATTGGGGATCAAATCCCAAAGGATCTGGAAAGGAAATACCAATACTCTAAATGCTGAAAGACAATTCCCTGAAAGAAAAAGACAAGGTTCATTAATAACATGTATGTTTCTTTTTCCAAAATGTGGAAAGCAACATTAGTTGATTGGGTGATGCATTAATTAAATAGGCTGCTCTGCTTTGCTAGATCTTATTGAGTGAAAAGATATATATGTTTATTTAATGTTTAACAGTAATCATAACCATCAAGGTTTTTAACTGTGAGCTAAAAAAGCTGGTACCCATGAGAAAGGGGCACCTTTTAAAAATTATTCCTGCTGAGTTGGACTGAATGAACCTTCAGTGCCCTTAAACCCTGGGTCAGAGGAGAGCGAAGGTGACACATTTGACATCTTTGGCAAATTAAAGGGAGTGCAAAAGAGATACTTTTTTTGCAGTACCCCTAGGTATACGGTTTCAGTGGTATTGATCTCAGTTGAAACCATAGTTTTCTCCTGCAGAGTAAGCTTTAATACCTAGGAGGAATGACTAAGACTTGCATTATTATTTTATTTTATGAGAAATTATACCTTATAATATAATAGCATGATCTCTTTAGCACTTCAATTCCTCTCCTCACTTTTTGCCTCTTTTAATAAGACATCATTAGGAATCAGGAAATTTTATGTATGTGTGTTGTGCATCTTAATAAGTGATAGAAGGAGACAGGAAACCATGAGTTCCAAAGCTATAAAGGGAAAGGATAATATTCACAATAGCTTAAAAATAATCAAACAAGAATATATTATTATAGGGATTTTCTTACTTTTTGGAAAACAAAATATTCAGTTCTACCATGTTTTTATGTATAGACTGCAACTATGGTGATGATTGAATACATTCAGATAAGCTAAGCACGCGAAACTTACAAATTACTTTGATTCAAAAGATGTTTTAAACTACTTTCCTTATGGTCTATTTCAGATATTTAATAAAGTATTTTTATGAAACAGTTCATGATTCAGGCTTCACCAAGAGCTGAATGCTTCTCTGGAGTAACAACAGTTCTATGTTTGTGTTCTTAATCTATACTAAAACTATCATCATTTATTAGTACTTGCTGTTTTAC
Organism: Chaetophractus vellerosus; assembly: GCA_004027955.1. NCBI lineage: Eukaryota > Metazoa > Chordata > Mammalia > Cingulata > Chlamyphoridae > Chaetophractus > Chaetophractus vellerosus. The sequence goes on from PVKH010014474.1 coordinate 10,928, forward strand.
TCTTGGAGGAGAAAAGGAAACAAACACAAATGTTAAAAGTTCCCTATTAGTTAGCTTTTCTGTAAATTATGCAAACGTTTTTTGGTAAATAAATGGTTTTGTATTATTTAGGCAAAAAAATTTGACAGCTTTATCAGAACATGAAAATCAGTTTAACAAATACAATTAGATATTACAGTAAATAAATTAAAATTTACCTTCAGGTAGGTGACTGGATCCAGAGCCTGAGAAAATTGAAGTTGACTCCCCTCTTTGCACACAGCCAGGATATAGAAGTTTGACAAATACACAAGAGAAACTACTCAATTCCCTTCTTTCTTGAGCTGTGTCTTTGCTCAGAAACACATTGAAGTCTATTGGAGTTGAAATTCTGCTGCTCTATCAACTAGTCAGGGTCTGAAGTGACAGGCGAGAATTTGGAGGTTGGCAGCTGGGAGAATTTCAGGCTGTCATCGTGTTTGCTGCAGATCCCTGCATTTCTCGAGCAATCTGGCCTCTCACTCTAAGGGAGCAATGAGCTTTCCAGGCAGCGCAAACCAAAAGGGAAGGAACTAATTCCCCTAGTGAGCCCCTCAAGCCCTTGTTCTCAGAGACACATAGCTTGGCCAGAATATAAGCACTTAGCTCTTTATGCAATTTTTTTTTTTCCTTTTCTAAACAACTCTGAATAGATTTTACAAGCAGGATCCCTTTTGGGGGGATTTTATTTTAAGAATATGAAAAGAAACTACATGTGCTTCTTCCTTAAGGAAATTGGGAGGAGGGGGTAAAGCAGGGAAGAATAACTGCAGCAGATGCGGTTTAAGTTTACTGCATTGTTCTCATGAATACCGTCTGAATTTGAATAATAGCAAAGTATTTCAGATACTTTAGCCTTTCTTTGAATGAGCTTCAGAAATGTACATACATATGCAGCATCACTCCTTTATGTTAAGGAGCACTTGTATGCTGATTCACAAATGTTGCAGCTCATAGGGGATTCTCCCCCGGCCCCATATTGTTCCCTGCTATAATTTAATGTATAATGGTTGATCTATAAGGACTTTTCCCATGAAATAGACTGGAGGTTTGCATTTATTCTTGGCTTAGCATTCTGGTTATTTATAAACGTGTCTAACCTCTTCTGCTACTGGTATGTTTATTGCACATTTTTAATGTGTCAGATGCTGTGCTAACGTTTTTTTTAATGCAATAATTCAGTTGATCTTCACAAGTCTATATGAGTTAATTTCTGTATTCCCAACTGTATTTTGAGTGGCTCCTAGGTTTTGGAGCCAGGAGGCTTGGGTTTGCATCCCAGCTTCACCACTTCTTTGATGTATGACCTTGGATAAGTTCTGCAACTTCTCTAAGCATCAAGCTCTTATCTCTATGATGGGCATACAAACATGTAGACAATAATGGTATCTATCTCATGTGGTTGTTCTGAGTTTTAAATAAACTGAGTTTTACATGTAAAGCACATACACCATATGCCACATACTAGACGTGCAATAAATGTTAGCCATTATGGTTTGTATGTGAGGAAACCAAAACTTGGTAAGGCTGAGTAATTTACACAGGGTCTTGGGGTCACAAATGGTAGAAGGGGCTTTGAACCAGGTACCTTGGCTAACTGCCAAGCATGTGCTATTCAACCTCCAGGTAACAATATCTCCTAATGAGCAAGCTGTAAGCTCTTTAAGCCCCCTCCCCCCATATTTTCCATATCCTTAGCACAGCACTTTGCATTCTATAAATGATCCATTAACACCAAATAAACACATGTAATTTAATTTATTTAGATTTTCTAAATTCATGGTGAAGTCAGGCCAAGAGCGAAACAAATAGATGAAAACAAAACCAAATAAACAAAAAACCCACCTATATTTCTAGGCACATATGCTCTCAAACAGTTCTCTCAAAGCACTTTAAGAACACTGCTCTATTTATTTTCAGGACACCCCAAGAGGAAGGTAACAAGAATTATCTCTGTTTTGCAGTTGGGGAAATGTGGGAGCAGAGGAAACTGGGCAATTTGCCTTGGAACTGAAAACAAGTCAGCGGTGCAGCTGGGAACCAACTGCCTCAGGTCTCAAGAATCAGGATTACTTGCTCCAAATCGCCTTTCCAGGGACAGGATGGAAGGATATAATATCCTTTTCCCTCAGACAATGGATGTTTCTCTTTGGTCAAGGTCTAGGATATGAGCAGTCTCTTCAGAGAAAGGAAGAAAGAAGTGAGCTGTGTTTGGCTTTGCTTCTCTGCCTCCGTGGGCATCTTGTATGTGCGGACGGTACAGGCACCAGTTTCCCAGCAGCTGCTGAGGGGTGTGGGAGTGGTGGGGCTACGGCAGGGGATAGGGGAAAGCCTCATTTCTGAAGATTTTTGGCTCGATTAACTAAAGAAAGTTTCCTTGAGACCCAAAATACGAATTTCTTATTCTAACAAGCATTCCTCATTTACTTGAGAAAACTTAAGGAGATTGATTTCCAGTAATTATATCAATTCAGTGTGACCGTAGAGAAAGTTTACCTAGAGGACTATGAAAGAAAGATTTGACAAACTAAAATATTTCATCTAATACTGAAATTGGTATTTTATGTTTCTGTAAATTGATAAAAATAAAATTTCTTATAGAAACCTGTGTTAACAATAATTTAGTTAAAGCAAACTGGTTTCATCCCTAACATGTAAATATGTACCTGCAAAGTTCATTTGCAGGTGGCAAAGCTTGAGAATTTTGACTCTCAATTTTATAGGCGGTCTTCCCTAGGATTTATTACCCTATAATATGATTTAAAAGATCCTCTGTACTTTTTATTAACTAGATAAGAGAGAAAAATTATTTTTGAAAATAAAAGGACCTTGAATTCACAGTGTCTTTTAAGTATGGCTTTATACATCATTGGCAGATGTCCAAATTCTTATTGTTTCTGAAGCAGTCGTTTCTAAAATAGTTTATAGCTCATAAAGCTGAGAACAATAAATCTACAACAATACCCACCTAACAGATGGAGCTGTAGATCAGATTTGGAAACATGAAGGGAAATTTTTAACAGATAAAGAACTTTTAAAAATTACTGTATATGAATTGACCAACATAACCTCAAATTAGAGTATATTTTTTACCCTTTAGTGTTAGGATCCTATTTGTGAATCTGAAGAAAGCTGTGGGAAAGATTTTGAGGCCTAGCTATGAACTGCCCCCCCCCCTCCATTTAGGGAATCTATGAGATTAAAAACCTCTGATATAAATGAAGGACTAGAGAACACATAATGGACATCTTTGTTCTACATAGCACAAATATCTGGGTGATATGAGAGAAATATGCCTGTCCCTGGCTAGGTGTTTAAGAGGCAAGCACTCATTGTCAGAAGGTGACAGTTCCCTCAGGGCAGTGCAGAGCTCCAGGTAGGAAGTGTGTATAGATGAAGGAAGGCTGCAGTGAAAACAGTGTGCCTGTAATTATCTTGTCCAGGAGCTGGCCTGTAGGACCCTCCTCCTTGCTTACTAAGGTCTTTTAGATCTTGATACTTAGTCCTGTCTTTGTGAGTCTTGCTTCTAGAATCTACGCTCAGTACTCAGCTCTGGTTTAGTGACTGATTTCTGCCTGTGCAGTCTCCCTCCCCCCCATTCCCCAATCTACCATCACATCCTGGCACCGAACCATTTCATGTTACGGGCCTGACCTCTCAGCTCTATCTTGGTTATCAACTTTTGGTCACTCTCTGGGTCAATTTCTGGCCACTGGTTCTTGCAGGAGTTTGCTCTAGCTATCCTTCCATAGCCCAGCCCTTCTATGAGCTTAGCCATACTCTCTACTAGGTTGTTGTTGTTTTTTAATATACTTTTTTTATTTTTAAAAGATACTTAGATCACATAAATGTTACATAAAAAATATAGGGCATTCCCACATACCCCGCTCCCTACCCCTTGCACATTTTCCTATATTAACAACATCCTTCATTAGTGTGGTACATTTGTTACAATTGATGAGCACATATTGGAGCATTGCCACTAAGCATGGATTATAGCTTCCATTTTATTTACACTCTACTCCCAGTTTTGTAAGTAATGGCAAGATATATAATGGCCTGTATCTATCATTGCAACATCAGTCAGGACAATTCCCAAGTCCCAAAAATGCCCCCATATTTGCACCTATTTTTCCCTCTCCCTCCCCTCAGAACCTCCAGTGGCCACTGCCTCCACATCAATGATAACAGCTCTTCCATTGCTGGAATCAGAATAAGTCTATAGTAGAATAACAGCAAGTCTACTCTACTCCATCAGTAATTCTCCAATCCTGAGGATTCTGGGATGGTGATGCCCACTCTGCCTCTAATGGAGAGGGAGCTTAGATCCCATGGGGCAGATGGATGGGACTATCTTGCTTGCAGTTGCAGACTCTCTCTGTTCCTTGAGATGGTTGTTGTCCATCATCATCTCCTTGTTAGTTGTCGTGGGTAAGTCCAATGAACTGGAGAATATGTGTTGCAACGTTGTTAAGGTTCAGGGCCCAACTGGTACATGGAAAGCCCAAAGATTTAAGTCTCTTGGACATACACCTATCAACTGTAGGACTAACTATAGGTTCAAATAGAAGAGGCAGAAAAGCCATGGGTAGGGAAACCACAACCGAGTCTAACTCTGTCACACTGGGGAACATAAATTCCAAAGTAAGGCCCACTGGCAGGGTGCCAAACTCCTGGGCTCTCTGCCCTGCCTATATTTGACTCACAGGAAGCAATTACCAACTAAGACAGTAGCTAAATGTGTAATATATTTTGCAAAATATAATGTGACTAATGTAGTTAACTTCTATTTTCTAGTAATAACCTTAAAAGGAAAAGCAATGACAATAAAATGAGAAAAAAATAGGTCATAGGTAGGTGAATTTTGAAATTCAGGCTAAGCAGCTTGGTCTTTATTCATTAGGTAAAAGAGAACTTTAGAGGTTTTCCCACCACACGGTAGGAAGAGTTTGAAGAAAAGAATAAAGTGCTGTATCAATCAGGATAGGCTAGGTTATGCTGCCGTAACAACCTTCAAATATCAGGGACTTACAACAACAAAGGCTGACTTTTCATTCATTCTAATTTTCTTTGCAGGTCTGTTACAATTTTGCTCCATGTTGTCTTCAATCTGGAATTCAGGCTAACTGAGCAGTTTCCTTAGCAAAAGAAAAAGAGATATAGCAAACTACACCTAGTTCTTAAAGCTTCTGCCTGGGTGTGATACACATCAATTCTGTCCATATTTAATTGTCCAAAACAAGCCACATGGCCATGCCTGAATTCAATGGTGTGGGGAGTTATAATCATCCCACAGAGAGGGAAACCATAGGTAAGAGAATCAGAAAATAGATTTTAATCAGGAATGTAATGATGGGACATCCTGTTGAAAAATGTGTCAGGAAATATGAAGGAAATAGGAAGAGAAGATAAAAAGGCAGAAGGAAAGTTTAAAAAGGTAGGGGAAAAAAGAGATGAACAAAGGAAGAGAGAGGAAAGTAGGGTATAAATAAGAGACAGCTTAACAGAAGATAGAAAAAAATA
>PVKH010014475.1:0-16470 GCA_004027955.1 Chaetophractus vellerosus
GGGATGTATAATAAATAGAAAAATGAATCTTTAAAAAAAAAAAAAAGATCTTTTTAAACCTACCCAGACTTATACCCACATATAAAATTGAGAAAGTCATGAAGGAAGAAAAATTGCAAGACCAAGTTGACTTTTGGGATTATATTATCAAGAAACAGAAATATTTATTTGATTATATCCATTCCATAACCTAGGGAGAGAACAAAAATATGTGAAGTCAAAATATTGCAGCTACCAAAAATCTATAAAAGATAAAAATTTTAGACAAATCTTAATTCTGTAGAGTGATACATCATTTTAAAGTAAGTATAAACAAATATTATCCAAGTAGTTTATTATGATCCATGGCATATAATTCCAACAATTCAGGTCAAGATTGGGGTAGTATAAGGAAACACATGTTAAAAGTCAACTGAGGAACAATAATATTTTTGATAGATACTGAAAAATCATTTGCTAAAATTTAACTTCCATTGCTGACTTTTTAGAAATTCTAACAAAATAGGAAAATAAGACTGTTTCTTTAAGTTGACAAAAAGTCCCCTGTATTAGTCAGGGTTCTCTCGGGAAACAGAATCAACAGGAGCTATCTGTCAATAATATAAGATTTTATAAGAGTCTCTGACGTGACCGTGGAGATGCACAAGTCCAGGTTCCACAGGCAGGCTGCAAGTCAGGGGCTCTGATGAAAGACCGATGAAGGGTCCTTGATGAGTTTCTGGGAGAAGTTGGCTGTCAAGCGACAAGCTGGGAAATTCTCCCTGAATGTTGGAATCAGTTCCCTTTTATGGCAGCCAACTGAATGGATAAAAGCATCATCCATTCTTGATCCAATTTCACTGATTGATGCAGATGTAATCAGCCATCCATGCAGTGAACTCACTGGTGATCGAAGTCCATAAATGCTCTTGTATTAGCCCAGGGCTTGCTGGACCTAATACCTGGACACAATTACCTGGCCGAGTTGACACATTAGCTTAACCATCACATCCCCAATAAAAGCAAAAATAATGTAGGGGCCGGCTCGATAGCCCAGTGGATAGGGCGCCGGCATACCACATGGGAGGCCCCAGGTTTGATTCCCGGGGACCTCTCCTAGCGGGCAGACCGCCTTGAGAATGGCAAGCCGCCATGGGCGGGCCAGAGCCGCCGTGGGCAGGGCAAAAAGCTGCCACGGACAGGGCAAAAGCTGCCATGGGCAGGGCAGGTCACCCGCAAATGGAGCGCAGCCAGCCACCCGCGAACTGAATCAAGCGCCGGCCGTGAACGGACGCAGAGACCGCCCACAAGCGGGGAAAGCCGCGCCTGCGCAGTGACCACTCTCGGCGCGTCGCCGCAGCGGGGGGAAGGGGAGATATGTAATAAAAATAAATAAATCTTTAAAAAAAAAATAAAAATAATGGAAAGATGTTTGCCATCATCACATTATGATTTCACATTTTCCTGGAAGTGCTAGCTATTGTGATTAGTTAAGAAAGTAAAAATATTTGAATTTTAGAAGAGAAGACAAACTTTGTATTATTTGCAAATTACATTTTATACTCCTAGGAAATCCCAAAATAATCATCCAAATAATAATACACCAAAAATAATACACATATTAATGTTATACAATGTGTATAATAATAATACATAAGGACAAGATGTCCAGGTACAAAAGAGATTATAAAATTAGAATATTTAAGGAATTATGAGAGAGTGATCATTGTTTCAATCAAATTTTATTTGATAATAGGTTGAAGAAAAGAAAACAAATTAATTTAAACAATTCAGGAAATGTATTGACTCACACACTCAAATGCAATATCGTGACACAGTGTTAACAAATACCCTGTTTCTGTTCCTCTCCCTACTTTTTTATGTCCAAAAGAAAAGATTATCTTTTCTGCAACCCCTAAATCAAAGTCCTGGGCTTCTCTCTAATTGGATCATTGTAGGTCATGAACCTGTCAACAAGTCATTGTGACTGAGAGTATTCCATGTTTTAATTGGCTTTGACCTGGATTTTGTGGCCATCCTGAACCTGTCATTATAGCAATGGGGTGGAATGACCCACCTTTGATGCTGAAGGTGGGAGCAATCCCTAATAAACCTACTGCTTCGTAGTGGAGCAGGGAGGTTGAGGAGGCAACCACAACTGATGATGGTAATGAGGAAGAGGAGGAGGAGGATATGGACAGTACCAAGAGTAATGGCAGCTAAAATGGATTGAGGATTTAACACAGACCAGTCAATGTGCTAACCACATTCTACCGGCTTTCCGCTCATTAATCTCGTCTGGTTCTTGTGTAAATAAAATAAGACTATTGGCATTAAGTGCTTGTTACCTAATAATAATGACAATAATAATAATTATTATTATTAAAGGAGTTGTAGTAATAACAGTTACAATAGGAGAAGGACAATTAGTGGCAATAATATTACCACCAGCAGCAAGGATGGTATTAGGTAGGTAGGTAACGTTATTACCCTAATTTATAGAAGAGGAAACTGAGACTTCCAAGGGGTTTCATAACTACTTTATAGTATTATAACTACCAAAACAATATAGTAGATATTATATTAGTTTAAGATGAGTAGCAGAGCTAGAATTCTAATGGTAGTCTGTGGCTCAAAAGTCAGCTCTAAAGAGAAATATACAGGATTTATATGAAGAGATATTAAAACACATGACGTAGGAGAAAAAAAAAACACCAGGATAAATGGAAAGTTATATTTTGTTTTTGAATAGGAAGACTATATTTAAAAGGTTAAAATATGATTTTGCTACAAGCACAATGAAATTCCAGGTGAGTGAGTGTGTGTGAGTGTGTTTGCTGGCGTTTTGTTTTGGGAGTGGAGCAGAGACAGTTAGCTCACCAAATATTTCCTTTGCTTCCCTGTATGCCTAACTGCCCTGCAGGTAGGCTAAGTGACTAGTTCTATACCTGCACTGTACCATATCATAGCTCGTAGCCACATGTGGTTAATTATATTGAAAATTAAATGAATTAATCTTCTTCCAAAGCTCAAAATTCACTTCCTCAGTCACATGAGCCACGTTCCAAGTGCTCAATACCCGCATGTGGCTCAAGGCTACCGTATTGGACAATGCACATCATAGAACATTTCTATTTTCACAGAATGTTCTGTTAGAAAGCGCTGCTCTTGACAATGGGCTGTGATGTGTCCCTTTAGACCATGCACAATGTCCCAGTCGCCTCTTCCCCCACTGTGGTAAGTGGAGCACTGAGGAGACCCTGTGTTCTAAATAGTGTAGCTATTAATTGGAGCCTCGGTCAACCTGGGTACCTAAGCAAATCCCTTCCCCCCTCCACTGATACCAACCCCTGTGAGGGATGTACTGAGTAAGAAATAAACTTTTATTGTGTTAACCCACTGAGATTTGGGGGTTATTTGCTATCACAGTTTAAACTACCCGTTCATGAATAAAACATATTTACGTGAAGTGACTGATGTTATGAGGGTAAAAAACTTGACAAGTGATTCTAAAATGCAAGTATAACAATAAGCATAAGAAATCACTTTAGAAAGTTCTGGAAAAGATGAGTAAAGAGCACACTTCTGCCATTTTAGATATTAAATTATACCATAGAATAACAATTAAAAGAGTGCAGGAATAGACAGATCAATGAAAGAGAATGGATGTGAGAATATATGAAAATGTAGTGTGAAATAAAGGTCTCGTTTCTAATTACCTGTGCTCATTCCTATCTCCCTACAGCGCTAACCAGAGTCTGAGACGGACGCACTCTGTCTCACCAGACTTGCCCCTGGTAGAGCCATCTAACAGCCAGGCCCACTAACAATGTGCATTTATAATTTTATAATCCCTCAGTCCCATCTGCAATGAAGTCTGTCTCCACCCTGTTTTCTCATTAATGACTTGCCTGAGGCCTTCTACTAACTTATTGTCTGTTATCATTTCAACTCCTCAGAGGCCTGCACACAACCCTGTCTTATCCTTCTCACAGTTCATATTTTTTGAATGAAGCTGAAACTTATGCCTCACTTAGCACAATGCTCTGTGAAATATATAAACATGTATTATACCCTCTTAAATCTGAACCTCTCTGTCTCTGGTTGCTCACTTCCCTATACTGTGAAATAGTTCTCATATTCCTTAGAAAACATACTGTATATTTCATTAATCTCATTAATATTTTATGATGTCTAAATTTGCTCTCTTCTCTCCACTGTTTCTCTACGCATAACAACACACACCTAATAAAAATATTATACATACTAATAGAATCCCCATTACCAGGCAAAAAAAAATATGCAACCTCAGCAATAACACTGGTCTCCAATTTCCTCTGGCATATTCTTTCAAAACAGGCCTCAGCTACCGTGTAATCATATTTTGTAGTCCAAATAATACCTGAGTACCTACTTGTCTTTATTTTTCTAGTGTTCTATTGTGGCAAACAAAATGGCTAGTCTTTGGGTGAAAAGTTCTGGATTTCTACTTTATCTATACACTAAAACAAGTACTGGGTATATCAATTTGAATGTTAAAACATAATAAAATACTGAGGTTTTTAGAAGAATAAATGAGAGATCCCCACAAACACTGAAACATTAAAGAAAACATTGATGAGTTTGTTTAAATTTAACCATTTGAACAACCACAGCAAAAACAACCATCAAAAAGAGCCTCCATAATCACACAATATGTTTTAGTATCTAAAAGTTAAATAATCATGAATAAAAATGAAGAAACTATTTTGACACATATGATACAGTTTAGATATTTTGTTTTAAAAAAAGGAAAACTTAGAGAGGAAAAAAAGGTGATCATGTCAGTAGACATTTGGACAAAGGATGGGAATAGCCAAGCATAAAAGTATATCTATAAATGACACGTATAAGAAACCATGTGTGCACCACAATGGCCATGCAGCAGCGTGGTTTACACTGGCAGAATTCTATGTAAACCATTTGTACACCAAGAAAGGGCTGCTCAAAAAGTTAATGGCAAGGAAGCAGATGTGGCTCAACCCCTTGGGCACCCGCCTACCACACAGGAGTTCCTGGGTTTAGGTCCCCGTGCTTCCTAAAAAGAAGAGGAGCAGACGCCGCCTCCTCCACAAGGAGCTTAGATGACATGCCACCTTCTGCTGCAACCAGCAGATGCCACAAGCCAGCAGATGCCGCAGTCTGAGGGGAACAGATATGGCTCAGGCTGTTGGGCACTCACTTCTCATGTGGGAGGTCCCAGGTTCTGTTCCCGGTGCCTCCTGGAAAAGGCAAGCAAACAATGGACAGACAAGAGAACCATCAGGTGGAGGGGAGGATAAATAAAGAAAAATAAAATAAATCTTTAAAAAAAAAGTTAATGGCAAAACTTACAATGGAATATTTTTCACCCATCTAAAGTGATTATGCATATCTATATTCTTTTACCTGGAAAATGGTCCAGAACATATATTGAGAGAAAGAAAGGCTGGTTACATACCTGTATATATGTACAAATTCATTTACGTAAAATTATATTTTGAACACTGTGTGTAAGTGTCTTAGTTTGTCAAGTCTGCCATGACAAATGTCACACAATGGGTTGGCTTTAACAATGGGAATTTATTATCTCCCATTGTTTTGGAGGATAGAAGACCAAGATCAAGGTCTTGGTTTTAAGTTATGTTACAACTCAGTACATTGTAGATAACTTATAGCAATGTAAATGGTATTTTTCATAGACTTGCAAATTCTGTCCAGTGAAAAGACAATTGACCCCTTCCCTCAAAAAAGCCAGTTTTACATCATTTCAGCATTCCTGATTCAACTATGAAAGCGTGGAACTTCTAATTCTTTGAACCAGCTGTTACATCTTACTTGTTCCCAAATAAATTCATGATTCAAATAAAATGTTCAACGAATGTTCATTTTATATTTGTAATAGAATCAAGATGTTACACCTTTTTAAAATCATTTAAATGAAAATATTGAACATGAGTTTAGCCCAAATTCCCTCATTTTATAGATAAGCAGACTGAAGCCTAAAAAGGTGAAGTAAATAGCCAATATATTAGCTCAACTTTTTTCACCAAAGATATACTCCTTACGAAATGAAAATTCACTGTTGCTTACTCACTCGTTGCTGTGAATTGACCGTGCCATGCCATTCCATGTTCTGTGAAATACACAGAAATGCACAGGCTAACATACACACACGCACACAAATATTAAGACAAGTTACACACAAATATTAAGACAAGTTACCAGTGAAAACATTCTGGAGTCAGACTAAGTTTCATTCTCAACTCTCCTACTTCCAAGCATATAACTTAGGAATGTTACCTCTTCTTTCATTCTTTCCTCCTTATTTTATTTTTATTTTTTTGCCTCTGCTTCCTTATCTGGAAAATGGAGATGATAATAGTACATGAGGGATGGCAAAGTTTTAAATTGGATAATGTTTACCATGTTCTTATACAACAGTGTGGGCACCTAAAATGTGTTCTACAAATATTATATGCTATTTTCACAATTGCCAGCTTTTTAGCCATGTCAGTCCACGGCACAATTTGCTTATAGAGGAGTTATCATCTTGAAGTGAACTAATATAAAAATACAGAAATATCTGGATTTATCCCTTAGTTGTGATGATGAAAAGTTATAAAGTGTTATGCAATTAATTCTATTTTAATAATGTAAGGCATCTCTCATTTACAGTAATTGCACACTGAATTACTTGGTAAACTAAAAATGATTTTGTAGTCCTAATAGTCACCCTTTGATTTATTCCTGGATTTTAATAAATCTTTTTTAAGCCAGACCCCATCTGGATACAGGAGTAACTTGCTATTGGCCAAAAACAACTCTTTCAGGGATGCTGACATAAGGTTAATACTATGCTATCTATGTGTGGCCAAATAGCAAGATTCTAGTGTAATTTCACAACAATTTAGTAAAATCCAGAATGTTTTATTAATATTATAATGAAAATTTATTACATAAATCAATAATAAGGAATAATATACTCTCATCCTTCTAATAGGATCATGATATTTCATCATTTTATGTTTAACTTCATATTTTTCTCAGCAGCATTTCACCCAGCACCTCAGCTGTCCTTACAACCATCCACCACAGTGTTTGCACATAGTAGGTGTTCAATAAATGTTAAATAATCTGTAAATGACTGTACATTGTATTTTATTTCCTACTGAGAGCTATATGCAGCTATGACCTTAAAAGAGGAATAGAAGAGGAGCATTTGTTTTTTAACTGTGTGGGGATACCTCCAGTTCATTTTAAGTTCTTTCCTTATTGTTCCTCCCCTCTAAACTCCCTTTTACTTGGCAATTCTAGGATGCTCTATAATTAGAAGCCAGGGAGACATCAACGGCTTCCTATGGGCAAGATTGTGCCTTAGCACCTCTCTGTGACCTTCCATGCTAATTAAACTACATGTGAGAATAAAGAACATTGGTACTTAACTGAAATAAAAAGCAATTAAGTGGAAACATTTGGAGATGATTGTATGTTAATAAGAAATCTTAATCAATGTGTATACCTATGAGACTAACAGAAGCACCTTTGAAAACTTCACATTTTCTCATCAAACAAACTTGTCCCTAAGATGTGCACAAGCTCATAAATGTCTTTGATTTGTTTCATAGACAGAAGGAAACATTACTGTCTTCTCTTATTATCGTTTTAGTTCCCTGGAAATTACAGAAATACGCCTGAAGCAAAGTCTACCTTCTGTAAGATATTAAGAATACTCTTAAATTTTATCCAAGAATTTAAGGTTGGGCTTTTTTCTCTCTCCAGATCTGGGAGGTGCATTTGTAATTTGTATTATGAGTGCAGAAATAAAATAGATTAAATGCAGAAAGTTCAGATCTAGGGGTTAGGAAACTACAGTCCACCAGCTAAATTTGACACTGCCTATTTCTGTAAAGCCCACGAACTAGGAGTTATGTTTACATTTCTGAAAGGTTGTTTTTTAAAATCAGAAGAATATGAGATCGTATGTGTTCCCAAAAGCCTAAGGTATTAACTATCTGGCTGTTTGTAGAAAAGGTTTGCTGAGTCCTGGAATAGATGATAATCTGAACTGGAAAGGATAGCACAACCCAAACACTTAAAGCCATACTAATACCAACTGAAATGAGTTCAAAGTCTGGATTAAGGAAACTAAAATTTAAATTCATTTTCTTATTAAATAATAATGAATTAATCCAATAAATATTTATTCCATTCCTACCAGAAGCCAAGAAATGTTCATACAATTAGCTCATTTACTTCTCACAAATGCCTTGAGAGGTATGTCTTATCTCTATTTCCATAAGAGGAAACTATAACCAAGACGAGTTAAGTAAATTGCCCTAAATTGCTTGACTGATGCAGAGGTGTCTCTATCAAATGCCTCAACACCAGCTTTGTTACTGTAAAGAAGATAAAGGAATGCATTCAATGACCAATGGTATTCAAACTTATGTTTTGATTAATAGATAAACATTATTTAAAATTAAACAGAGTACAAAATGAATTCTTTCAAGGTGTTGAAAACAATTTCTTTCTTAAATAAGATATTTCTCTGTGAGTTTTATACCCTATGAATCGACTTTTCAAATTCTCCCTCTCCTTTCTCCAAATATTGTGGGGTCTATATCAACCTATTTGACAAGGGTCAAATTAATTTGCTCTCTGAATTGCCCAATCCAAATTAATGAGGTTGTTCATATCAATCAATGTCTTCTAATGTTACTTAGCATGCTTTACATAAATCTATTTAAGGCATGTGATTCTGTGAAACTTCATCAGTGCCTCTGACTCATAAATGAAAGTTTTAACAGCTACAAGTATATGAAAAGTGGACTTACTAACAATAAAAATTCTCTAAGATTTTGGCAGTTGTTTTGCTAGAGAAGTTTGCAAACCCTATGGTTTTAGATAGAAATCTCAAAATTAATTCTCATTCAATAAAAAAAAGGGGAAGACTCATTTGTTGGCAGCAGGAAAATAGGTAGAGTGACAGCTTTACCCAGATAAACAGAATCTGCTATGTTCTAGAATGCTATGTTTGGGTACACATGAGTCCCTCATAAATATTCACAGACCCTTAAGAAGAACAAATAATATTGCATGTGACATGCCTAAAAATCTTGGCTAATATTGACAGAGAGGTATCACAGTTGGTAAAATGATGCATTATTCCTCTTTTCACTTTAATTCAAGAAGTTTATATTCACGGCTACTTTGTACACAGTATTAGGCTAGAACCTATGTCATTATATCAAACAAGGTAGAAGGAATAGTCCAGGCCTTCTGGGAACTTAGAATCTACTTCAGGAGGCAAATAATAATACATTTCTTTCACTCCAAGATTAAATATTTCCAATGTTCACATCTCAAATTAACACGTGTCATAAAATTGCTACTGGCCAGGTTAAACTCAGGATGTAGCTGTCTCTGCCTTCTTATGCTCAAAACTTGCTCCAAGTTGTTCATATTGTCATCACTTCAATTGAATTATGTGCGTTGCTGATACTACAAAGGGTGGGTGTAATTGCCTTTAGAATGTCCCAAAAATATTACCCTATGTTATGGCATTGAAATAAAAAATTATTGTGTATGCAGAAAAATGCACTGAAACAGCAGAGCATAAATTTTATACAAATAAAGCAACTAATTGGTTTTGGGAGAATGACTACAATTCCATAATTTATATAAGGAAACATCCAAATATATAATGGTATCTGAGAAAGGAAAATACCCACCAAAATGAAGATGTATGAGATTTTGTTACTGTTATATAAGTAAGGGATTGCCTAATACATGCTAAACAATGCAAAGAGAACAGGAGACATTGTTTAATCCGTTAGAAAAGACAAGAGAAATTTCAAAGCAATAGGAGGCTAATATAACTATTGTTAAGGCATTATGTTATACACAGTTTAATTGGCAGCATTTCCTTCTTTCTTTGCAGTATATAAAATAACAGTGTGTCTTGGAAATCAATGTCTGCTTAAATTTGATGAAATATGGTGCTTACAAAACAAATAATGGTGATGCAAGGTAGTTTGCATAGAAACTAAAATGAATGATTTCAAGAGTGTGTGGGGCTTTAATAGAGACTCAGAATGGCTTTGAAATGTAAGTAGGAGCAGAGTTTGTGAAAATATAGGTTGGACTTTAAGAATTGAAATAAAGGTAAGAGCATTCCAGGCAGAGCAAAGATCATAAGCAAATATTTGGAATGAGATCAAATCTGTATATCCAGTGACCAGCTAAACACAGACTTAGTTGTAATGAAAACAATGTTGTGGGAGTTGTCCTAGGACTAGATCTTCAGTTTCCAGAAGGTCAGACTGAGAAATTTGAGTTATAAGGCACAGTTAATGAGGACTGCATGATCTTTATTTGGTTAATTTCTCTCTCTTGCCTGGTGCTTTTATTTCACAGCTTTCTTTGATTGTTGGCTCAATTTTTATGAAACTTTAAGATAGCCCTGTTTAAGTTATCAAAAAATGGGGGAAGGGGAGCCACTAATAGGTGTAGACCAGATCTACAGTGCTTGGGAAAGAAAGAGACCTTGTCTTCCTTCATTTTCCCAACTGGCCAGCAGATGGCAATATTCAGCAAACCTTTCCATGGAGATGAATCCTTCAATTTCCACTGACTAGATCTTCTGAGCCAGAGATTCAAAACCTGAACATGCTGGTTAAACTCACTGAAGAGAAACCATACTCAGCCCTCTGCTACACACTCCCTCTTCCCAGGAAGCAATATGTCCTTTCTCCTCTCCATTGGTTGCTCAGCCACAGATTTTACCAAGGCTGTTCACTTCGGGAGTGGGGGATGGATGGCGTTTTCAGTCAACAGGCCAGCAACTCATAGTTTTCCTTTGGCTTCTTTGTCTCTCCATTCTCAGTCCCTCCTGGGCAATGCGTGTGATACTCTCCTGGTTTGCAGTCCCCAAAGCAGCTCCCTCAGACCTACTACTTCATTTAGAAGAATATTTAATTGGGTTTCAAATTCTAAATTGACATTTTATTTTTCTTTCAACACTTTAAAAGAAAGTTATTCCATTGTCTTCTAACTACAATAGTTTCTGTTGGCAAGTCAGCAATATGTCTTTTGGTTTATTCTTTGGAAGTAATGTAGTTTCTTGTTATGTATCTAAATATATAAGAAATATGTAAATGCATATACTTATTTTTTTAGGAATTCATTCAGTCATTCATCTTGCTTCAGATTTGCAGAGTTTCTTAAGTAAGTCAATTGAAGCCTTTAACAACTTTTGGAAAATTCTTGACTGTTATCTCTGCAAATATTTGTTCTGTCCAAATTCTCTCTCCTCTCCATCTAGGACTGTAATTACGTGTATATTTGGCTGTTTACTCTGTCCCACAGGTCTTTGGCAGCTGTTTAATTTTTACTTTTACTTTTTATCTTTGCTTCACATTAAATATTTTCTCTTGATCTATCTTTTATTTTAGTATTTCTGACTTCTGGTGTTTGTAATCTGCTGATAAATCCATTTATTGAGCTCTTAATTTCAGATATTTTAGTTTTAAATCCAGTACATTTCACTTGGTTATTTTGTATAGATTGTGATTCTTGTGTAAAATTATTCATCTTCTGCTTTATTTTCTCAAACATACTAGTCATACTTATTCTAAAGTCACTGTCTGAGAAATCAACATCTAGCTCGCCCATGAGATTGCTTATATTGTCTTTTTTGTCTTGATTTTTTGGTTGTTTGGTCCTATTTCTTGAAAAGTCTAGTTACTTTTAATTAAATGCTGGGTATGGCATATAACAATTTTTGAAATCTCTAGTTGATGCTGTCTTTCTCCAATCAGAGTTCATTCTTGCTTTAGCTAGATAGAGTGACAGCTAATCCTCTTAAATCACTCCGGGACTGAGTTATGGCTGGATTGCTTTTAGGTAATGCTCAGTCTACTTCTGGTTTACTGTTGTCCTTAAGGTGCCTTGCTCCAGGGCTTTCATCTGAGAAGATAATTTGTTCTCCAGGGCCCCTGAAAGATCCTAAAAGCTCACACCTGTGTTCTGGGAAGCTGTGGAAAATTATTCTCTGCATTTCAGATATCTTCCAGATTTGATTTTTAATCTCTTGCACTGTGCAACTTCAGAATTTAGAAAATGTCTCAAGGAAAAGAAATTGGTGTGTGTCTGAAAACTCTGAAGACTATGCTTTTGTCTCTTCAGCCATTTTAGACTGCCAAATTATATGATTTCTTGGTCCCCCAAAATGGCCTTCTATCTGGGCAAAGCTTCTCTGTTCTCAGCCTCCTGATTATTCCCAGAACCAATAAATGCTGGGAAAAGTGTTTGCAGAATGTTTGCTCACCTCTCCACAGTTATCCCCCTCTCTGGCCTCTTTAGTTTGCTATCTTTAGCTCATTGATGCCTTTATAGTAAAGTTTTACACTTGATCTCCCTTTTCTAATTATTTTTGATAATAGCATTGATCAGCAAAATAGTATCCCATCTTACACAGATGCAGCAATCTCAAACTCATTGTTTTGGTCAGCCACAGGCGTGCCTTTTGAAATATACCAAAGATTGGTCGGTCTTTATAAAGGGTGTTTATTTGGGGTAGAAGCTTACAGTTACCAGGCCACAAAGCATAAATTTCTTTCCATACCAAAGTCCATGTCCTGGAGGAAGATGGCTGCCGACGTCTCCAGGGTTCAGGCTTCCGGGTTCCTCTGTTCCCGGGGCTGCGTTTCTCTCCGGGCTTAGTTTCTGTTTCCTTCACGAGTTCAGCTGTAGACGATGAGGCTTTCTATGCTTTGCATCTTTCCACAAGGCCAGCTGTGGACTATCGGGCGAACGGCTCACTCCAGCATCAGAACTGCTTTTCAAGTCTCCTCCAAAGCTCTGCTCTCAATCTGTTTCTCTACTTGAGACCACGCCCACCGAGGGGCAGGGCTCAACGTCTCACTGACGTGGCAGTTAACGCCCTACTCACAACTCAATCCTGCCCAGATGAACAGACCAGCTTACAAAACATAATCTAATCTATATTTTTGGAATTCATAATTAAATCAAACTCAAACCATTACACTCATAAACTCTTAAGTAGAATACTGATTTTTTTTAAAGGAATTTGCCAGATGGATTCAAAGGAAAGAATCAATCTAGGCAAGTTGGAGCAGCCCTTGACAAAGGTGTTCAAGGTAAGAATTGAAAGGAGACTTGGGATACTGAGAGCATTATTTCTAATATTTATAACACTCCCAAGGTGATTCTTAGCCTCACTTTACAGATGAATGAACTAAACAACCAATATGTGCTATCGTATTTTCTCTCCCCAAATCCAAATACTTCCTGTATGGAATAGTGGAATTGGGTATAAATTGGCTATCATCACTGAGCCTCAGTTACTTGATCTATCAAATGAGGAATATAATATCTATTTTATAGAATTGTGATCAATGAGATAAATACATACTTATAGCACTTCATTAACTACAAAAAGGTATATAAATATAAGCAGGGCTTTTCTTTCTCAAGTACATTCTGCTATGTACAAGCTCAGGAAGAATAGCAAAATAACACAAAAGTTTTAAATCCTACCTTGGCCTCACATTGATTGCCTGCAATGAGCTATGTGGATAAGTCCACAATTATTCATGGAAATCCTCATAATGCAGTAAAAAAAAAAAAAAGGAAAATCTGCATACTTTTAGGTAAACATTGTACTTATACTGGCATCAGTGATATTTCATTCACTAATTAAGTGCTGCTTATAGAATCTAGGATTTAGCTTTATTGACAACACTATTTCAATTAATAATTTGAAAATTCCAAGTTTAGATATTTTCCAGCAGCTGTTGGTTGTTATATGAATAATTATTTTCCAAAGAAAAATCAAACCAGAAGCATATTTTTAAAAATTACCACATTGTACAGATTATTGCCATTGTTTGTTTTTATTGAATTATTTACACTGACTATAAAAACATTTGTCATTTGGACAGTATTCAACAGTGTTCAAAGCTAACAAAGTGTCGTCCTCCTCTAATATGAATGCTCATGGGGTTAGTAGGAGTTTTTGCAGTGTGGTAATCTATTAGTTCCAGATCTATTGAGAGAAGAAAAGTCCCCATACCATACAATCGTGTTTTCCTAAAAGATGGGTGATTAAACTAAACAATTTCAAAAATATAGCTTTTATTTTTCAAAAACTAAATATACCATAGCTATCAATTGCATATTATAAGAAATTTTATTCCAATTATTAGATTAGTTTATTTTTCCAATAAGCACAATGTATTTCCAAGATAAATAAAATTGCCCTTTGGGCAGGGGGATTAGAGAACAAACACCCATTAATATCCTTAATCTCCCACACCCTTCCTTAAAATCTGTGTATTGGGATAAGGGAGGGGATATTTCTACTCTATGCCTTACCTTTCCTCTTAGTCACTTAGCAGAACTTCTCAGCTCCCTTTGTCCCTTTATGGTAACAAGACTGCTGGGGAAATGTGGAAATAATACTGTGTATTCTCAGCTCAGCACAGCTCTTTCTTGGCAGTGGGTCTTCTGGCAGAGAGGACAATCCTCCCATGCTCCTCCATACCACGAGTCTCACTTGGGGCAGCCACATTTCCCAGGGAGACCTGCATCCAGAGGCTTAATTCTGGATTTATTTATTAAGCTGGCTTGGACTTTATCAATAATAAAGATGATAATTTCACCTCCTTCTTTATCCTTTTATGTCTCAACTTGTGTAGAACCTGGACAGAGAAGAGGGCACTATTCACTTGGAGACTACTACATTATAGAATCTAATATATCCCCATTTCCATCACATTGTACATTGCAAAATGCACACATACTTCCATAGTCCCTTTCTCATTTTTTTATTAGAAGAGTTATAGGTTTACTGAAAAATCCCATGCAGAAAATACAGAGTTCCCATATACCTGCCTATTATTAATACCTTGCATTAGTGTGGTACATTTGCTACAATTGATGAGAGTATGTAAGTGTACTATTATAGTCCATGTTTTATATTAGGGTTCCTTGCTTGTGTTATACAGTCCTATCTTTTAAATTTTTTATTCTAGTTACATATATACAACCTACCCTTTTAACCACTATATATTTCAGTGCTGTTAACTACATTTACAATGTTGGGCTACCATCACCACCATCCATTACCATAACTTTTCCATCATCCCACATGGAGACTCTGTACAATTTAAACATTAACTTCCCATTCCCTTGCCAGCTCCTGGTAACTTGTAGTTTCTGACTGTGAATTTGCTTATTGTAATTATTTCACATCAGTGAGATCATACAGTATTTGTCCTTTTGTGTCTGGTTTATTTCATAAATAAAGTGTGGCATATAATACAATGGAATATTAATAAGATGTGGAAAAAGGAAGTTCTGATACATCTCACAACACAGATGAATTTTAAAGACATCATGTTGAGTTCCTGTTTCTTTTGTGCCCTTGTATTTAAATATGAAGAAATGACATGAGTTTGTTTCATTTTTCTTCTAAACACTATTCTATTACCTTGAATAATAGAAGTAAGAATGTCCTATCTTAGAGCAATAGTTTCCTATCAGGCCTGGAGTCTTCCAGAATTTTCAGATGTGTTTTAGTGAATAGGGAGGGAAGGAGGTGTGGAGTGGGCTTGGGAGGTGGGAGAATAGGAGGAAAGAAAGAAAGAAGATTGGGACTCCAGGAAACCACCCTAGTTTGAAAAAGAACAGTTAAAATTTCATTTGCTTCGTATACTGGGATACATAGAAGCATACGTTTAAAGAATTTCCACTCCTTAAAAAAAAATGCCACTTTCAAAATTGCTATCCTTTATAACCTTTCCTGATTAGCTAAATATTTAGCAAATTCATTACTATACAAATTATTTTATACTTAACCAAAAGCTGTTTGTTTGTTTATTTTCTGGAGAGTTTTCCTTATCTTACTTAGCCATAACCTAAAAACAAAATATGGGTTCTAAGAAGTCAAGTTTGACCCTGGCATCTTGGAGACAGAGGTGCTCAGTTTAGAAGCTCTACCACCCTTTTGGCTACTTCTCTTCTAGGTTACCCTAGACCTACTAAAATCTGGTCATAAGACATCCTGGAAGTTGGTTACTGTGGCAGTTTAGTATTGTTTATAAATTCCAAAAATAGATTTGGATTGTGTTTGTAAACTGGTCTGTTCCTCTGGGCATATTAGATTGTATTAGATTCAGAGGTTTCACTTTTACTTTATTAAACCAAGATTAGAGCTTTTATTTGACCACATCATTAGGGTGACTTTGATTTGAGTCCCCACCCCTCCACCCTTTGTGGGCTATATAAATGGATGCTCAAAGACAGGGAAGTAAATACACCAAGAAGGAGAACACAGAGAGTTTAGGGTGGTGGTTTTGTTGTTGTTGTTGTTGTTGTTGTTGTTGTTGTTTTTTTTTGTTTTTTGTTTTTTTTTTTTAAAGATTTATTTATTATTTATTACATATC